>ML428390.1:125670-168086 GCA_005239525.1 Nicotiana knightiana
CAAGGAATGTAGTAATTAATTTAATCCTCATTTATTTATGGGTTAATCAATAATGACACGGCCAATTCTATATTCCTAATTCAAACTGCGTTTTTATGAAAAAAGGGATGATTAATTTCTGTAGTAATCAATTATTAACAACTACATTACGTCAGATATTCGTCATTTGTCTATCATTTAACTAATTATGACCAACAAATTCGTAATGCAGAATTTCAATGATTTTTAAAGATGAATTATGGATATGCCAGCAACGCAAATAATTCACAATTAATTACTGAAAATTCAGTCAATATTTATAAAATCAATTGATTTATTGGGATTTTTATAGGACGATACGGCGAGTAAAAATCACATGCTCACAGCTNGCCTATGTATTTACTTTGGGACTACGGGATGTTATCCTGGGAGATCCCCCTGCATATTTACTTTGGGACTGGACGTTATCCTGGGAGATCCCCCTACATATTTACTTTGGGACTACGGGACGTAATCCTGGGAGATCCCCCTGCATATTTACTTTGGGACTACGGGACGTTATCCCGGGAGATCCCCATGCATATTTGCTTTTGGATAGATCCCCCTGCACAGATGATGATCATACGGTTATATATATATGATGGACTACGGGACGGTATCCCGGGAGATCCACTAGACAGTTGAGAAAAGGACCAGGAGTCTCTATCTTATTCCATCTTTTGTGAAAAGTGTATCCTTCCTTACAGTTGTATAGACATTCTGGAGTTAGAGCAGTGTATTATATTCTGTTAGCCTGTGGTTCCCGTGAGTTTCCGGGTTTTGGGGTAATATTGTAGACTTCCGTATTATTTTGAGTTGTATATGCCAAGCGGCATTTATTTACAGTCCTTCTTTTAGATTTGTTCCATTTTTACCTAATTATTCCGCAAATTATGTTGCTATTCCACATTGCTAGGCTTACCTAGTTATATGGACTAGGTGCCGTCATGATATGTTCACGGAGGGCGAACTGGGGTCGTGACAAAAATATCACTCTCACTTAAGCCCTTAGCCTCACTCAGTCATCATTCTCTCCAGTCTCACTCACAGGCTCACAATGTCATGGAAACTAGCCCGACAACAATGATATTATGTATTAATAACAACAACTGAAACTGAGATATGATATGAATGCATGAATATGACTGAGTATGAAACATCAATGAAATCAGTAAGATGAGAGCAAGTAACGACCACTACGGGTCTTATAAGTAGGTATTTTAACCTATTATTTTCTCTCTTTTACTTGTGTTTAGGTCTAAAAATGCGTGAAGGTATTCCCGAAAACTAATGTAATATGCTTGCTTGCAGGGATTGTTCAAAATGAGCCAAAGGTGTCATAATCAACTCATAAAGGACTCAAAACTTGAACAAAAACCACGATTGGGCTAACAGATGTGAAATGCGAAACGCACAAATATTGTGTGGCCGCGAAAGCTACAATGCGGTCGCGAGCACTATTTTGAGGTCCGCGAAAGTACCTGTGCGGCCGCAATTGGAATTACGCAAACCGCGGTTGCTGAGGTTCAGAGAGCTTACATTTTAAGCAAAAATAAGAAATGCGGTCCGCGTATGAATTATGCGGCCGCAGAAGTCTCCTACGCGACCACAATGGAAATTATGTGGTCCGCGACACTATGCTCAACCTAGATCCAGAAGTGAAGAACACGGAACGCGATAAAAAGTACGCGGCCACAAAAGCAAGAGTGCAGCTGCGGCCAAAATTACGCGGCCGCACAACCTCCGCAGGGGTATTTTTGTCCGAAAATCTCAGCTTAGTATAAATAGAACTTTTTGTCATTTTTAGGTTATGTTATGTACTATCTGAGCACGTGAGATGCCTGGAACTTCCCTTTTGGGAAATTTTGTATTAGATTCATCTTTTAACATTAGGTTTTCATATCTTAATCATATATTATGGATTTTATCTTCTTTTCATCTTTGATTTCTGTTATTTCCATGAGTTGCTAGACCCATAGCTAGGATTGTGACTCAACCCTAGTGTGGTTATTTAATGGGTAATTGACTTTAGGGATTGAATGTGTATGGGTTAGTGATATTTAGCCTAGTTCTTGATAGAACTATAGAGTTAGTGGTTGCAAACACTGATTCATGCCTTTATGACTTAGTCCCTTCTTGAGAAAGAGGGACTAAGTCTAGGAAAACTAGGCTAACAAGGAATTGGGGTGAACTCAAGAAATTGATAGCCCCAGTTAAAGGGTTAAACCTAGAGATAGTAATACCCGACTTGAACTAATATCACTTAAATTGCATGAATACCCATTTGGACTTGAGAAAGCCAAATTGGGAAAAAGCACTCAAACTACCGAGAGGTATAGAGATAGAGTGAGTACTTGGGTGTGATAGCTATATTACGACCCCAACTAAATCAAGCTTGCTATAGATTCGTGCTACCCGTTAGATATCCACCTAGGTGGAAGTCACTACCCTAGTCCCTTTTAAACACTTGAAAACCAACAACAAAAAGATTGTACTTAGTTTCAATTATAGCATACAATAGAGTAAACTTAGAACTAGAATCAAACCCAAATGTTTGGAAGTGTAATTAGAAACAAAACCCACACTTAGCTCGGATATAAACCTAATTCCAAACCAATTAACTCCCTGTGGATTCAATCCCGACCTTGTTGGGTTAAAACTGCATCGACCACCCTCGCTACTCAATAGTAGTGTAGGCTTGGACCCGATCAATTTTTGGCATCGTTGTTGGGGAGTTAGACGGTCTTAGCTATATATTCGAGTATTTGTGTGTTTTGTTTTTCTTTACTTCCTTTTTTCTAATTTTGTGTGTCAATTGCTTTTAGGTACCAAATGGCTCTTAACGAGGCCCTCGGACATATTCTTCAGGGGGAGGAGGTAGATGACAATGATGTGGATGAGGCTCATCTAGAACCTCAAGTACAAAGAAGAGGCCGCTCACCTCATGACAAAATTCCAAACCCTTCCCCACCTCCTCCAAGGGCAACACACCAGGTGTTTCCCAATAAAGGCTACGCAAGTGCAATTGTCCCGCCTCAAATTCAGGCAGGAAACTTTCAGATAACCAATGTCATGCTTACACTGTTAGAATAGAGGGGTTTCTTCACCGGAGCTCCACATCAGAATGCATATAAGCATCTCAAAGGTTTTGTAAACACATGGTGGGGGAGCAAGCAGACGAATGTATCTGAAGACGTTTTGAGATTAAGGTTTTTCCCTTTTTCTCTAAGAGGGAAGGCTTTAGATTGGCTTGAGAGGCTACCCAACCATTCCATCACCACTTGGGATGAGTTGGCTGAGAATTTCATAGCAAAGTCTTTTTTCTCCAAGACATATGGCAACATTGAGAGATGAGATCCTAGCTTTTACACAAGATCCAAATGAACCGTTACATGAGATTTGGGAATAGTACCGCACAATGGTAAAAAAATGCCCCAACAACGATATGACTGAAGCAATGATCCAAAAAACCCTTTATAGAGGTATCAACACAACTAACCAGTGTGTGGTGAATCAGCTCACTAGGGGTAATTTCATGAAAGTGCCTTATGCTAATGCTTGTGACATATTAAATGATATGGAGGACACCTCTTCAGCTTGTCAAAGTCGAGCCAACGTTCCTCAGGGTGACCCTAATGTTATCCACCTTCACAAAGAACTTCACGATCACGGACAAGCCATAGCAGATTGATAATCACTATGAATCAGTTGGCCAAGGCTCAGCTTCAGCAGGTTTAGGGGACAAAACAAGTAAATGCCATGTAAGGGGTAAACATGAGGGTCAACAAGCGAAGACAGAGAGGTCAACAAAGTCAAAACAATCAAGATCAATTTGAGCAAAGTGGTAGCGGGTACAATCAAGATGACTCACATGACGATCAGAGTGAAGAGGTTCTTTATGCCAATAATTACCAAGGTCAACGGAGCAATGCTCCAAATCAACAACAGTGGAGATCACAGGGAAACAATCAAAATTGGGGCAACCAAGGCCAAGGGAATTGGAATAGTGGCAACAACAACAATCAAAAAAATTGGGGAAACAACAACAAAATTGGGGTAATCAAGGAAATTCAAGCAATTGGGGAGGAAACAATAATAGTAATTGGAGTGGCAACAATAATAGTAGTTGGGGAGGCAATGGAAACAATAATCAAGGAAATGGGGGCTCGGGATTTCAAAGGCTCCCGATGTATCAACAACCCAACAACCTGCCTCCATATCCATCACAAGGGCCAAGTTTTTGAAGTAATAAAATGGGATAGATAGAAAGCATGTTCAAGCAGATGATGGAAAGAAACACCGACTCCGATACCCAAATAGCCTCCCACAACACTTCTATCTGCAATTTGGAAATCCAAATGGGTCAAATTTATCAAGCATTGAATATTGTCCCTAAGGGGGCACTACCAAGTGATATGGTAGTAAACTCGAAGGGTGGGAACAATACAGGCCATGCTATGGCGGTGACTACTAGAAGTGGTTGAGGTGGAGTTGATGGTACTTCAAACCCAAGAAAGATTGTGAATGATGATGATGTGGTTGTACAAGAAGATGATGAGACAAGTAATGATGTTCAAGTAAATGATGAAGTGAGGATAGACATTGAAGAAAATGTGGAGGAGACACAAGATGATGTGAACCCGTCTAGGGAAAACATGCTAGACATACCGGATCCGGTAGTGCCAAAAGCCAAGGCTCCTTTGCCAAGGCCTACTCCATAATATCCTCAAAGGCTTGCGAATCTAAACAAACCAATTCAAGAAATTCATTGATATGATGAAAAGTTTGTCAATAAATGTGTCATTGGTTGAAGCCCTCGAACAAATGTCGGGATATGCCAAGTTCATGAAAGACTTGGTAATTAAGAAGGGGTCAATGAACTGTGAAGTGATCAAAATGACACATCAAGTGAGTGCCATTGTGCATTCCATGGCTCTAAAGCTAGAAGACCCCAGTGCCTTTACAATTCCATGCACTATTGGTAGTGCCGATTTTGCTAAAGCCTTGTGTGACTTAGGAGCGAGCATAAATTTGATGCCATACTCTGTGTTCAAGACATTGGGGATTGGGAAACCAAGACCCAAATGCATGAGGTTTAAAATGGCGGACCGGACTATGAAGAGGCCATTGGGGATAATTGATGATGTGCTAGTTCGGGTCGACAAGTTCATACTTCCCGCAAATTTTGTGATACTCGACTGTGATGTTGACTATGAGGTGACAATAGTACTGGGGAGACCTTTACTAGCTACAGGGAAGGCCTTAGTTGATGTGGAAGCTGGGGAGCTTACCTTCAGGGTGGGTGATGAAAAATTTGTGTTCCACGTGTGAAAGTCAATGAGGCAGCCTAATAGCAACAAAGTGTGTTCCTTTGTGGATTTTTTGGTTGAGGTGATTATTAATGACACGAGTGTTGTGATTAATGTTAAGACACTTTGGAAGTTGTGTTATTGAATCAAGATGAGGATGAGAAGGAAGGCTTGGTAGAATGTGTAAATTCTTTGCAAGGAATGGGGTCCTATACATATGGGCCCCAAAACTTTCCTTGGACCTTGAGAACCGGAAGACTCCACCAACAAAACCCTCAATCGAGGAGCCTCCCACATTGGAGTTGAATCCCTTGCCTTCACACCTTAGGTATGAGTTCTTAGGCCCTTGTTCCACATTACCTGTTATTCTTTCTTCATGCTTAACTAACGTGCAGGTAGATTCCACCCTTGCGGTGCTTCAAAGAAGGAAGAAGGCAATAGGTTGGACATTGGCGAATATTCGGGGTATAAGCCCCGCCTTTTGCATGCACAAAATCATATTGGAGGAGGATTCCAAAACCCTCGTGGAACATCAAAGAAGGTTTAATGAGGTCGTGCAAGAGGTAGTCAAGAAAGAGTCATCAAGTGGCTAGATGCAGGGGTTGTCTACCCCATATCGGATAGTTCGTGGACTTCACCGGTATAATGTGTACTAAAGAAGGGGTCATGGCTGTGATTACAAATGATAGAAATGAATTGATCCCCATAAGAACTGTCACCGATTGGAGGGTATGCATGGATTATAGTAAGCTGAAAAAACTGATCCGGAAAGACCATTTTACATTGCCATTTCTTGATCAAAAGTTGGATAGACTTGCCGAACGTGCTTATTATTGCTTTTTGGATGGGTATTCTGGATATAACCAAATTCTTATTGCACCTGAATACCAAGAGAAAACCACCTTCACTTGTTCGTATGGAACATTTGCATTCTCAAGGATGCCGTTTGGTTTATGTAATGCACCGGCCACATTTCAGCAGTGTATGATGGCAATATCCACAGTTATGGAGGAGGACTTCCTCGAGGTGTTCATGTATGATTTCTCTATTGTGGGGTATTCCTTTGAAGAGTGTTTGGATAATCTTGATAAAGTGTTGGCTCGATGTGAAGAGACCAACTTAGTGCTTAATTGGGAGAAGTGCCACTTCATGGTCGAGGAGGGCATTGTCCTCGGCCATAAGATCTCCAAGAATAGTATTGAAGTGGATAAAGCAAAGATTGAAGTGATATCAAAACTCTCTCCTCCTACTTCCATCAAGGGAATGAGGAGCTTTTGCGGGGTTTTACCGTAGGTTCATCAAGGATTTCTCAAAAGTGGTGAACCGCTTGTGCAAGTTGTTGGAAAAAGATGCTAAGTTTATGTTTAATGATGATTACATGAAAGCTTTTGAGCTAATCAAGTATAGATTGACTACCACTCCCATCACCACCGCACCCAATTGGAGCTTACCATTTGAGCTCATGTACGATGCTAGTGACATGGCGGTAGGAGCTTTATTGGGGAAAAGAATCAACAAGATATTTCATCCGGTCTATTATGCAAGAAAAACCATGAACAACGCCTAAGTCAACTATGCGGTGACCTAGAAAGAGCTATTATCCATTGTCTTCTCCATGGAAAAGTTTTACCCATACCTCATGGGTACCAAAGTGATTGTGCACACCGATCACATGGCACTTCGTTATTTGATGAGTAAAAAGGACTCTAAGGCTAGGTTGATGCGGTGGATTCTTATTCTACAAGAGTTTGATCTTGAAATCATAAACCGCAAAGGGAGTGAGAATCAAGTGGCAGACCACTTGTCCTGCTTGGAAGAGGAGGGGAGGCCCAGGATGGCCTTGAGATTAATGATTCGTTTCTGGATGAACAACTCCTCTCTGTGTCTTTGACCGGGATTCCTTGGTTTGCCGATGTGGCTAACTTTCTTGTGACCGGCATTTTCCCGGATGAGTTTTCTTCAAACCAAAGGAAGAAGCTCAAACGAGACTGCTTGGATTATTATTGGGACGAGCCATATATTTTCAAGATTTTCAATGA
The DNA here is from genome assembly GCA_005239525.1 of Nicotiana knightiana. Taxonomy (NCBI): domain Eukaryota; kingdom Viridiplantae; phylum Streptophyta; class Magnoliopsida; order Solanales; family Solanaceae; genus Nicotiana; species Nicotiana knightiana. The sequence goes on from ML428390.1 coordinate 133,037, forward strand.
TGGTGTTATCCGGAGATGTGTTCCGGAAGAAGAGAAATTGAGTATACTTGAAGCTTGCCATTCCTCTCTCTATGGTGGTCACCATGGTGGGGCAAGAACTGCTACAAAGGTCCTAAGTTGCGATTTCTATTGGCCTACCTTGTACAAAGACACTAGCAAGCTCGTTCGGTGTTGTGATGATTGCCAAAGAACCAGGGGATTTCCAAGAAGAATAGATGCCTCTCACAACCATCCTCGAGATTGATATTTTTGATGTGTGGGTCATTGACTTTATGGGACCATTTGTGAGTTCATGTGGGAACACTTATATTCTTGTTGATGTGGATTATGTTTCCAAATGGGTTGAAGTTGTGGCTTTGACCAACAATGAGGCACGGAGTGTAGTGTCTTTCTTAAAGAAAAATATATTCACAAGGTTCGGCACCCTAAGGGCCATCATTAGTGATGGGGGTTCTCATTTTTCCAACAAATCCTTTGACACCTTGCTCTCCAAGTATGGTGTCACTCACAAGATGTCAACTCTCTATCACCTCCAGGCTAGTGGATAGGTTGAAGTCTCCAACAGAGAGATCAAGAGCATTCTATCCAAGACTGTCAATGCAAACCCGACTGATTAGTCAAGGAAACTTGACGATGCTTTATGGTCCAATAGAACAGCGTACAAGACACCAATTGGTATGTCTCCATATCGGCTGGTATTTGGGAAAGCATGCCATCTTCCGGTGGAATTAGAGCGCAAAGCCATGTGGGCATTGAAGAAAATGAACCTTGAATTGGATGTAGCTGCAAATCTCTGGGTAGAGCAACTAAATAAACTTGATGAGTTCCGGTTCCATGCTTACTCCAGCTCGTCCTTGTATAAGGATAAGATGAAGTACTTACATGATAAATATATCCGAAACAAGGAATTCAAATAAGGTGACTTGGTTTTTCTATTCAACTCTCGATTACGGATGTTTCTGGGCAAGCTCAAGTCAAAATGGAGTGGTCCTTTTGAAGTGGTAATTGTGACTCTATTTGGTGCTCTTGATTTGAAAAACAAGAATAGTGAGATATTTAAAGTCAATGGCACCAAGTGAAGCACTACCTTGTCAAGATTGATGATATCCATGTTTTGGCATTGATCCATTTCAAATGATGATATTAACATGTGTCATGATGCGATGTTAAATCAGGCGCTTCTTGGGAGGCAACCCATGTGTTTTTCTTTCTTTTGATTTTCTTCTTAGATTAGGCATTATTTTGGACTAACTGGTTGTGAGGTATATGTAGGAATTGGTTGTGCAGTGCAGGAAATTGACAAGGAAAAAGTTTGGATAAATGGTGTTTTCGCGGAACGTGCCCAAAATTTCGCAGACCGCATAAGCACTTCGCGGCCGCACAATTTTGTGTGCCGTCGCGTAGGTGAAATTTTCCAATTCTCTGAAGTTGGCCTGTCAAAATTCCTTCAGAGTTCACGGCCGTGTTCAAATTTTCACGGACCGCAAAAATTGTGCAGCCGCGGCCAATTTTTCGCGGACCGCACCCATAGATCTGAGGCAGAGCTACAAAAAGGTAAAGAGTGCGGAGCGCGACAAAATTTCGCGGCCGCACTCAGGTAAGTCGGTGGAGTCACTGGGTTCTGAGTATAAATATAATCTTTTGGAACATTTCACACTTTACGAACCCTAACCTCTCAAACTCACCTAAAGCACTGTGCATCTTTACTTGGTTTCAAACTCATCACATTCTCATCAAGTGTAAAATTCCTACCACTTTTCACAACTAATATGTTCATTTCAATGATTTGATTTAATCTTTTTCTTTTCTTTTCTCTTTGTTTTAATTTTCCTTTTTAGTTAGGGTTAGATGCATGCCTTAATGTCAAACTAATGCTTAAATTTTACATAAATACATATGGGTAGTGTTTGTATGCATAATGGGGGCTGGGGTTAGTAACTTTGCATGTCTAATTGTTATTATTTTTGGGTAATTAGTGAAAACCCTAGTTTTCAGTGTTCATCAGTGCCGACTTAATTTGAATTTCGCGGTCGCGCACATTTTTGTGCGGTCAGTGATAGCGTATGCGGCCGCGATCAAAACTACGCGGTCTGCGATACCCTAGCTTCAAGGCATTGATAGTTTCTTAGAGTTCGCGGCCGTGGTTACTTTTGTGCAGACTGTGGTTGGTCTTTCGCAGCCACACTCAATTTTGTGCAGCCTGCGAATTGGAAATTCAAAGACTTAATAATATGAATTTGTGGTCGCGTTAATTTTTATGCGGACCACAATTGGTCCTTCACAGCCGCACTCATTTTTGTGTGGTCTGCGGTTGATCAAGTTTAGAGAGCCAGTAGTCTGAGCCTGGCCTCTTCGTGGCTGCGTTCACTTTTACGCGGTCCACGATGGGCATTTCGCGACCGCACTCACTTTTGTGCGGTCCGCGATTCCCTGTTCTGAGAAGCATTGTTTTTCATTTCATCTGTACTTCTTTAACACATGATTGAACCCTAATTCTAACTGTCTTTCACTACTTGTGTGTTGCAGAAAATGGTGCATTCTTGTGGGAGAGGAGACACTTCAAAGGGGATAGCAGAATCCTCCCGAGTCCGGGGTAAAGGAAAGCAAACCTTGCCCCTATCAGTCCAAAGTGTAGTAGGCAAAAAAGATACCCTCTTTAGACCTCCTTCGAAATCCTCGGACACAAGTGAATACCTCCCATCCAGGGAGACTTCTGAGAGGGAATCTACACAACCTCAACCAGAGGCGCAATCACAGCCCTTCCGCCTAGTTAATGAACCTACCTCCTCTTCTGGGTCGTCTGATGGCTCAGAGGAAGGTAGTGAGTCATCAGAGCCATCGTCCCCACCTGATACAACACCTGCCTCAACAGCTACCCCCAATAAATATTGATGATGATGATGAATGAGGTCCCGGATGACGGGAGAGGGGGTGATACTAATGTCGGAGGATTGGCCAGGTCAAGAAAGCCCGAGGTGTGGGGCTGACAGATTCGTGAATGAGAAGGACTATGCAAAATTCCGGGAATGGTGGCCCCAAAGGTCGCTCACACTTGAGCTACAGTTCATAACAAGAGACCTCCTTCACCATAATTCAAATGTCCTAAAACAATTATAGGAGAGAGAAATGTGGAAGTACTTCACCGGCAAAGTGATGGATGCAAATGAATACCTTATCAAGAAGTTCTATGCTAATGTTTCCCATATCAAAAAGGGTACCACTGTGACAAAGGTCCGGAACTTGAAGATCTGGTTTGATAGCCACACTCTAAACTCATATGCTGAATTTGAAGATGTGGAGGCAGTGCAGTACTTGGAGAACTGGCCTTGGATGAAGCAGTTTGTCCATGGCTAGCAGAGATATTAGTTATTCCAGGGACAACACCAGCATGGCTCACAGCTGGAGTCCTAATAGTCAGAAACACCCTTAGCTTTGAAGCCAAAGGGTGGTCTAGATTTGTGTGCAGCCGGCTTGACCCTTGCCAGCATGATAATGTCCTCCCACTTACCCAGGTAATCTTGATAGCTTCCATCATGGCAGATTATCCAATTGATGTGGAGAACCTGATGTCCTACCATATCTCCAAGGCGGTTGGCAAAGAAGAAAGATCTTATCCCTACCCCAACTTCATCACTGATTATCTCGAAGACCAAGGGGTAGAAAAAAGGAATTTATACGAAGATGAGGCCTAAAAGGCCTTTCTCCTAGTATCACCTCCAAGGAGCGGACAACCCTAAAGCTAAGGGTAAAGCCACTACCTCCACTGGCCAGTCTGAAGAGCCAAAGGTAGGAGCCAACGGGTCAGAGCCTTCTATAGCAACCGGTTCTTCAACTGCCATGCCTCCTCCTTCATCTGGGCCATCCATCACAGTGCCATTATATGTGCCTTCATCTTCCACCTACTCTCAGATTGCACTATGAGTTTCACAGACACTATCCAGCCTCAAATACTGGATGCAGAAAGCTACCACAAAGCTGACTGTCCTATCCAGTTCAATAGCAACACAGACTTCATCCCCATCACAGCTTCAGGTACCTCCATCAGTGGAGGATTCATTGAAGGAGCTTCTGGGAAACCAGAAGAAGCTCCTGGACAACCAGAAGAATATCCTGGAGACTCTTGATGCACATGGTAAGGTTATCAAGGATCTGGGCAAGCAGGTGAAGAAGATGAGGAAGACTCAGGCCTCAAAGGAGTCAGTAGAGAAGCTGAAAAAGGAGGTAGAGAAGATGGCCTCTACTAGAGATATCCCACAGTACCTGCTCATGAAGGAGACAGCCCTAGCAGCACAGGCAGCATTGCATGAGGCATCAGATGCAGCAGTTGGCTAGTCTGAGGAGCCGGTATCCTATGCAGTCTGAGGACCCTACTCACGTTCTTGACCCAATGCAGACAGAGACCACATAGGGAGTGCTCTTTACTCTCTAACCTTTCCCTGATCTTATTTTGTTATTAGCTTTGAGGACAATGCTATTTTTTATTTGGGGGGGTAGTCCATTTTGATTTGTGATGACATTTGGTATGTAATAACTATGATACTATTTTTCTTTATCTTTATTTTCACTTTTGGTATGTATATAATTTTACCATTCGATGTATATATTCATTTCCATTATGTATATATTCGTGTTACTCCATTTTGTACATATTCATTTTACTTTCCTTAGTTTACTTCATAACTTCTTTCGTATTTTTCCTTAATAGCTTAGCTTCTTATTTCCTTAGTAGCTTCTTTTTAAGTTTTTAACTTCTTTTTACATTTTGTGTGAACAATAAGCCTTTGGTTTTCTTAATGTTACAGTTCTTTCCATAGGTGGATGTTGTGTGAACCGGGTGGATCTTCCTAACGATGGATGGCGTGACAACCTTATTAAGGGATTGAGTCCGTTTTATTTATGTTTTGGTACATAGTAGTAATGAATAAAAGTGTCTCAAGCAGGTTGACTTGGTACTAACACATTTACCTTCGACCTTATGGGTAGAAACAAGTTGATCGGCAAATAATAGCTCTAGTTGTGACCTTTAGACTCTTGTGTTGACTAAAACAATCACCGAGTGGTTTCCTTGAGCCATTTGTGATTTTCAATCTTAGATAGGGTTGTTATGGGCCCTCAACTATGTTCTCTTTAACAATCCAACAGCGTGAGAGGTGAGGTATTGAATTGTAAGTCCAAGTTTCGTGTCAATAAGTCTAGAACTTGCCCTGAATATTTGTCTAGGAAAAATTCTAAGTGTAGCTCGACTTGAAAAATGATTGTAGGCTCTCATTGGTCCAATTTGAATGTTGAAATCTTCCGTAGACTACCAATGTGATGTCGCAAGTCAACCTCTTTGAGCTTAAACCTTTCTCATTCAATAGCCACATTACAAGCCTTTATCCTTCTTATAATGACCCTCTCTTGGCACCCAATCTTTCCTTAGCATGCATGATGAACAATCGGCAAAAGCATAAGTTTTGGGAGAGACGAGGAATTTGAAAGTGATAAAAAGTTCAAAAAATAAAAAGAATTGAAGAAAAGGAAAGGGCAAAGAAAAAGGAAGAAAAGCCAAAAAGAAATATGTCAAAAAAAACGTGAAGGTTGAAGGGATTCAAAGAACTTAATGATGAAAGGCATGGAATGATGAGAAAAGGAGAAAAAATTTTGTCATGAGTAAGAAAGAGTGACGGTATGTCTCTCTAGTTCCCCTAAGGAAGAAGAAAATGACTCAAAGAGTCAAGAAAGTATGAGGCGAAATAAGAAAATGGAGTGCTTAAGGAAATATGAAACCATCATAGTTTGATAAGTCCTACCTTGATCCAAAGGCCTTCATTACATCCCTATTAAAGCCCTATCTGATTTCAAGTTGAGTGAGCTTACATTAGTGGTGATTTACATAAGGGGCAAGCTTAGGGTACTTAGAGCCGGACTTGTGGCATTCTTTTGAGAGTGATGAGCGCACTTCTTCACAATACTTGCTTTGAGTGTTACATTCTAAAGTAAGATTTGCTCTTGGAGAGTAGAGGAGGAGGAGTCTGGCATCCACAATGACCTACGTGATAGAGCGAGCTTCCTTGAGAATTGAGTCAACTCTTAATGCTCTAGTGTCACATTAGAACTATGGTACTCAAAAGGTCATAACATGATGTTGTTGATAATTCATTTGTGTTGAGGGTAATTGTTAGTCCCAATTGATGCTTGATGGAGTCATCTTAGGCCAGCTGAGATATCCTTTTCTTTTTCTTGTGGAGGTGGGAATTACCTTATTTGCTTGAGGACAAGCAAAAGCTTAAGTTTGGGGGAGTTGATAAGTAGGGATTTTAACCTATTATTTGTTCTCTTTTACTTGTTTTTAGGGCCAAAAATGCGCTAAGTTATTCCCGGAAACTAATGTAATATGCTTGCTTCCAGGGATTATTCAAAATGAGCCAAAGGAGTCATAAACAACTCATAAAGGAGTCAAAACCTGAACAACAAGTAAGGCTGGGCCAAGAGATGTGAAACTCGGACCGCACAAATATTGTGCGACCGCGAAAGCTACAACGCGGTCGAGAGCACTATTTCGAGGTCCGCGAAAGACAGATTCAGAGAATTTGATTTTTTGGATAAAATAGGAATGCGGACCAAATCAGAAAGGTGAGGCCGCGAAAGTACTTGTGTGACCGCGATTGGAATTACGCGGACTGCAATTGCGGAGGTCCAGAAAGCTTACATTTTAAGCAAAAACAAGAAGTGTGGTCCACGTCAGAACTATGTGGCCGCGAAAGTCTCCTACGCGACTGCAGTGGAAATTATGCGGTCAGCAAAATATGCTCAACCCAGATCCAGAAGTGAAGAATGTGGAACGCGATCAAAATTACGCAGCCGCGAAAGCAAAATTGCAGTCGCGGTCAGAATTACGCGGCCGCACAACCTTCGCAGGGGTATTTTTGTCCGGAAACTTTAGCATAGTATAAATAGAACTTTTTGTCATTTTTAGATTATGTTATGTATTATCTGAGCACGTGAGACGGTTGGAACTTCTCTTTTGGGAATTTTCTATTAGATTCATCTTTTAACATTAGATTTTCATATCTTAATCATATATTATGGATTTTATCTTCTTTTCATCTTTGATTTCTGTTATTTCCATGAATATCTAGACCCATAGCTAGGGTTGTGACCTAACCTAGTGTGGGTATTTAATGGGTAATTGATTTTAGGACTTGAATGTGTATGGTTTAGTGATATTTAGCCTAGTTCTTGCTAGAACTATAGATTTAGTGGTTGCAAACACTTATTCATGCCTTTATGACTTAGTCCCTTCTTGAGAAAGAGGGACTAAGTCTAGGAAAACTAGGCTAAGAAGGAATTAGGGTTAACTCAAGAAATTAATAGCCCCAATTAAAGGGTTAAACCTAGAGATAGTAATACCCGGCTTGATCTAATATCACTTGGATTGCATGAATACCCATTTGGACTTGAGAAAGCCAAATTGGGCAAAATCACTCAAACTACCGAGAGGTATAGGGTGAGTACTTGGGTGCGATAGCTATGCTACAACCCCAACTAAATCAAGTTTGTCCTAGATTCTTGCTACCCATTAGATATCCACCTAGGTTGAAGTCACTATCCTAGCCTCTTTTAAACACTTGAAAACCAACAACAAAAAGATTGTACTTAGTTTCAATTATAGCATACAATAGAATAAACTTAGAAATAGAATCAAACCTAAATGTTTGGAAGTGTAATTAGAAACAAAACCCACACTTAGCTTGGATATAAACCTAATTCCAAACCAATTAACTCCCTGTGGATTCAATCCCTGCCTTGTTGGGTTAAAACTACATCGACCACCCTCGTTACTCAATAGTAGTGTAGACTTGGACCCGATCAGGGTCCGAACAAGGTCAGCACGAAGCCTAAACATGATATTTAGTATGATTGACAGCTCGTACGTTATCGCATGGTGAAATCAAAAATTTCAACAAACTAGGGTCACTATACAGTGCCATGGAAGCAACAGAGTCCCTATTCACATGGTGCACGCCCACACGCCCAACACCTAGAATGTGCGTCACCGCTATACTAATCACATAACACGAATTGCGGGGATTCTTACCCTCAGCACTAAGTTTAGAAGAGTTACTTACCTCAAAGAAGCTGAATCCAATACCCAACAAGCCAAACAATGCTCCAAAAATGCCATCACGCGAGTACCGAACTCCGAACGGTTCGAAACTAGCCAAAAGCAACTCAAATACATCAAATAATTCCAAAGGAAACAAACCCAATCGATAAAGGTCGAATCTTTAATCAAAAATCCCAAAATCGACCAAAAAGTCACACCTGAGTCCGCGCCTCGGAACCAGACAAAACTCAAAAAATCCGATAACCCATTCAATTACGATTCCAACCATACTATTTTCACTCAAATATGACTCTGAATCAATGTTTAAAACTCAAAAATTCACTTTATGAAATTTTAGACAAAACCCCAAAATTTCACTTTGAAATCATCAGTCAAATTCCAAAAACGAATATGGATTCATGAAATATAACCAAAATCGAGTATAGAACACTTACCCCAATCCATATGGTGAAACTCGCCTACAAAAATTATCCAAAACCGAGATCCCCAACTCAAAATATGACCAAATGAACAAATATTCGATATTAAGTATTTTTGCCCGACTGTTCTGCTTCGTTTTGCGTGCCAAATGATCCTAAAACTTGCTTTTGACTCATCCAATGGATTCCCTATGAAACGTCAGTCAAGTTAGGCTTTTGAATCACTCCATTTGACCTTATAATAAAGGAGATGTGTTGGTTTTAATATTTGGAAATAGTGCAGATTTTTAAATACGAAGTCAGTGGCAATTTCGTAATTAAACTGAAAAATCTGGCACCCCAATTCTTAGTAAAATGACCATAAAATCCCCATACGACGTCCAAATTCAATTATTCCTTTTGCTAAGGATCCGTAATTACGATACGGATCTAATGCTTCAATGAAAACAGAATCGGAGCTTATTTGTTCAATGTGGTACCATTTATGCTACGACGTCGAAACATAAAAAAAACGAGCGCAACACAACCCGAACCTATCTGAAACTCACTGGATCCCCTCGGGATCCCCTACGAACATACCAACAAGTCCCACAACATAATACAAACTTACTCGAGGTCTCAAATCATGCATAACAACATCGAAACGATGAAACGCACCTCAAATCAAACTTAATGAACTTTCGATTTCCAAAAACTCGCCACGAAACATATCAAATCAACTCGAAATAAACACAAATTTTGTACAAAAGTACTAATACATCATACGTAGCTACTCGTGCCCCCAAACTACCGAGTGAAGTGCAAATGCTCAAAACGACCGATCGGGTCGTTACATTCTCCCCCATTTAAACATATGTTCGTCCTCGAACGTGCCAAGAGTTTTTCCTAAGTCGTCAAACACCGTGTAACCTTACCATGTACATACCCGGGGGTGATCCCACGTCACCCTATTCCATATAGTCTCGATAACACAACATACGGATGATCATTACTTCAACCTTAGCTTGTAAACCTTGGAATCCAATTTACCAACATTCAGAATTTCCTATAAGACCCAAATTTCGCATCTATACACTGTATAAGTCTGAAAAAGATGTACCAAGCCATAACCATAACCCAAGACATAATCACAGGATATACCACATAACTCAAATACCCATAGCAAAATTTCCGATCACAGTAGCTGCTCAAAACAACCCAATTTCGGTAATAAACCTCATATCAACTAAAATCTTGTTCTGAACCTTTAAACACTGCCAATGATGGAAGAATCACGCAGAAACTCATAAACACTCATCAGACCAACAAGTCATGGAACTCTCCCTCCTTCGATAAGAACTATAGCCAATTTTTAAGCCAGCTTTCGATATTATCCTTCATACATGTTGTAATCAAATCTAATAGATCCATTCTAGGTCCAATGACCTCATCTTATCCAACACAACTACTCTAGTGACATGCCACATCAATACAATCTAAAGTCACAACTCGTGCAATCCGTACACCAATAAGCAATATTCCAAATGTACTCAATAATGGAAATTGACTCAAATGAGAGAACCATTCTGCAAGTTCAACAAGTACCATTAAAACGCAATGATAAGAACCTACCACATAGCGTAGGACCAAAACACACGAATCCAACACAAGGAATTATACCTCAACATAACTCTGCTGCAATGCACGATTCTATCCAAAGGCTGATCCATATCATATACCTCGATCCACCCTACTCAAATCAATAAACACGCGAAATTTGACATCAAGTACCCAAGTGCATTACCATAACCATGGAGAATCAGATGACACAATGCCATACAAATCCCTAAAGTACATAATCGATACGCCCTCAATCATGTAATACCCAATTTCCCATCTCGCTCAAATTCCATTATAAGACCATCATAGAACCGCAACATGTGTGCCTAAAACCAACGGGTCACAACTCCTCGTAACATAGAAGAGCAACTCACAGAAAATTTCAAAACACGAATTAAGCTGAGAAACAACCGAATGACACATCCCTCAACAATAGCATTATAGAGCCAACCTATCCAACTCGGTGTAGAATACACATTCTTATTGGGCCTACCAATGGACCCCCAAATCAACTCCAGGCACCCAAAAAATAGATAAATAAAGCTCTGAAAGCCTACAATTGACTAAACCATAACACACACTATCATCTGACTAGCTTCGGCCATGACTTCAGAGTCCACAACCAGGTTACAGTCTGATCCTGAGAACTCCCAGCCTCCAAATCTATAGAACACACAAATCACCATATCTGATCCCAACTCCACCGCCAGAATATCTAACACATCTCTCATACATGATCATCCCACAAGGAATACTTCTAAAATTCTTCCATGCCACATAGAAAAATTCGAATATCAGCAGTCGATCAACCAAGAGAGTGGCGCAGTACTAGTGAAGTATCCATAAATCAAACACATTGCCCCTACTAAAATGTATACTCTCATCAAGCCATACGAGATAGTAATATCATTTACCTAGTTATCTGAAACCGTTCATACTGCCTACAAGTTTCATGAACTTCCCTTCAAAACTGAATTGTGATCTCGCTCATATAAATCTCAATCCTACACAACACACCGCATATACCATGCCGTCATATGAAAAAATACGAGAACTTCATAGTCCACTACGAGTCACAAGCAACTACATATTCAATTAGCCAAAGACCTTCCATCTGATTTAATCCAGGAGAAATTTACTGTACATCACATGCTCCTCACGCCAGTAGGAAATATACCCCTCGAACCGTGGTAAAAACCATTGAGAACTCTTAGAAACTCATTTGCACATAACCAAGCTATCATAACCGAATCTCTCTAACTCAACCCAGCCACGCAAATCGCCAAAACCCAAGAGCATTTCCACGAAGCACCTGTAGAGACTAACCACGTCGTAAGTACCCAAAGAATCGATTATATCCATTAGTGTGCTAACCCAACCTACTACCAAGATGTCTTATTACTCCAGTCCTTTCCAAATTACCTTCGAATTGATACTTCTCCTTCCTAGAACACCACGATCGCTAACCAAAATTCACCACACAAGAGACCCTAGTATAAAACCACAACGTTGTAAGGCCCATAAGCCGCTGACTTCCCTCTTAACCACCCCGAACCACCATGACCGAGACACCCACTCTAAAGAGACCTTACGTGAACCTAAAATTATTTTCTTCACCTTCTTGATACTGAAATGCATAATCCCCAATGATAAAAAAATGCCACAAGTCTCGACACCGTCCAATTTAACTCTCAGTTTCTAGCCATATACAAATGTTGAATATTCCAAATCGCTACATTTAAATCTTGGATCCATTAGAAGCATTCTCGAGAGTCATCCACTTTTCTCAAATATCAATTAAGCTGACCAAACGGACCGAACGATATGTGCTCCATTAGCACACCAACACCCACGGGGGTAACCCACACCCCTAAGCAACCAAGCAATTCCTACTCCATGCACACTACATCCTTCATGACTAACAACTCAATCATTCCATGACTCTCATATATCCAGAGTGTAATAAAACCCGTATCCAGAAATTCCCTTACTCGAATCATCCTCACTCTAAACCCCTACAGTCATAATTGATTCACCAGTATACCTCAAATCGAAACTAATACAACACATAACTGTGCAATCAACTCGTCGATAGAAGACTCCCCACTTAGCTCAAAGCCAAGGAATAAAACATCTGATAGCTTATAATAACCACACCCCATACTGCCATAATACCGCAATGAGATTTAACCAAATCCTTCCTGAGCTCCTATAACACAACCCATCTAATACTTCAAATTAGCTGCAAATCTTGCATTCACCCTTGTAATAGTCAGGCCAACTTCCAGAAGCGATCCAAACTCAAATTGCAACATAAATCATTCACTAGTTAAAGAGAACTCTCTACGAAACATCATAGGGACCACACAACCTCAGGACACCTCGGGGAGGTAACTTGACTGCCTTACCTCAAACTGACATCTCTCTATACTCTTGCACCATCATAACTATTACGCAATCACTTAATCTTTCTGAGTCTGAACTCATGACACGACATGAAAATCTACTTCACTCCACAACTAAACAACATGAGAGGTCCTTCAACACACCCATAACTCGAGGCTATATGCCAAATCAAGACAAAAAGCAAACAACCAATAGTCCTTGCTATATCTCATGTAAACCCTTCTCGTCACATTAGCAATCTGAGCACATCTCGCAGTCACATCATACTCACCACATAGTCATCCAATCACAAACTCAACTAATAGGGACTTTTACGGACATATAAGTCCCAAAAGCATGTGCTCACACAATAGAAACCTATGTGATCAAGATACAGTCAACACCCGGCCTCAAGTCCTCCATACTGGCTCATCATCAGCATGCCAAAATCACATTTCTCACCTCAACCGTGGAATCACAAGCCGTTGAGGCACATCTGATACCGAGCGCTCATGTGCGCATGCGAATGCGTCGAAGGAATTCAAAGAGTTACGCTTCAAGCCGAATCACTATCGCACGATAAGGAAGGAAATATGGGAAGTATATCCTAAATATCCTATAGCCACTCGAAGATAGGTATGGACGTCATCATACCAATCTGCAAGACTCTACTACACACTTGCACATGACTTGTAAAACCCATGAACCTAGAGCTCTGATACCAACTTGTCACGACCCCAAATCCACTAGTCTTGATGGCACCTAACCCAACCCGCTAGGTAAGCCAACAAGTAACTATCCAATTCCAATGATATTAACAAGGCAATAAAGTAAAGAAATTACCTGACTTTTATACAATTCTCAAGGACTGGTAGTACAAATCATGAGCTTCTAAGAATAAAGTTTACAAAACTGAAATGAAATAAATACATAGTCTGTTTGAAAAGTACATAAACAGAGTTTTATAGATCTAAAGTTACCACGAACAAGGGGCAGCTTCAACCGGGACGCAGGTACATCTTCAATCCAGCTCCCATCGAATGTAGCAACATCAGCAGCCAACATCTGTGTGCAAGGTGCAAAAATGTAATATGAGTACAACCGACCCCATGTACTCAGTAAGTAGCAGACCTAACCTTAGGTTGAAAGCAGTGACAAGCTAACACAAGGTCGGGTTCAATACCAAAACCCCACAACAGTTCGTAACAGCACAAATACAAGTATAAAAGAGGTATCTCAGAAGTAAAACTGCTCAGCTCGTTCACAGTTCCAGAAAATGGTCATGCTTCTCAAGTATCTCAGTGAATAAACCCAAATCTCTTACCGAGAATGCAAAAAATATGAGTAAGTTTGAAAACTGTAATTTTCCAAATATCCTTTCCACAATAATTAAAATGCTTTATTTTCTTTCCAGATAACAAGTATAAAATGCCTCTCTATGCCCACATATCAATATGTATAAGTCATGAATGACGTGATACTGTATTGCACGAGGAAAAATGCATCATTATACATGTATGTCATGTGTGCATGCAAATGCCATGTACCTCAGAGATGAATCATGTATACTCTTAAAGTCCTCAATCTCATTGTCTCGCATCCTCTCTCACTATGCTCAATGCCCAGCACACTCAATCACACAGCGATGTATAATAACTACTACGACGTGCAGCCCGATCCACACACACACACACACACATAGTTAATTGCGCTCACTAGGGATGTGCAGCCTCCGGAGGGGATCATTCATCCCAAGCACTATATCAATGCGATGTGCAGCCCGACCCCATAAAATATAATCAATATATTATTGCGGTGTGCAGCCTGACCGATAAGGTATAATATAATATGATGTGGCGTGCAGCCCGATCTCAAAATGTCACTATCACTTAGGCCCTCGGCCTCATTAAGTCATCAATCTCTCCAGTCTCACTCACGGGCTCACAATGTCATGGAAACTAGCCCGACAACAATTATATTATGTATCAATAACAACAACTAAGACTGAAATATGATATAAATGCATAAATACTACTGAGTATTAAACATCAGTGAAATCAGAAATATGACAGCATGAAACGACCACTATGGGTCCTAACAACATCAGCATGAAGCCTAAACATGATATTTAGCATGATTGACAGTTCAATTATGTTATCGCATGGTGAAAATGCAAATTTCAACAAACTAGGGCCACTATATAGTGTCATGGAAGCAACAGAGTCCCAATTCACATGGTGCACGCCCACACGCCTGTCACCTAGCATGTGTGTCACCTCAATACCAATCACATAACACGTATTGCGGGGTTTAATACCCTCATCACTAAGTTTAGAAGAGTTACTTACCTCGAAGAAGCCAAATCCAATACCGATGCTCCCAAAAATCCAATCGATAACGGTCGAATCTTTAATCAAAAATCCCAAAATCGACCAAAAAGTCAAACCCGGGCCCCTGCCTCGGAACCTAACAAAACTCACAAAATCTGATAACCCATTTAATTACGAGTCCAACCATACTAGTTTAACTCATATCCGACTCTAAATCGATGTTCAAAACTCAAAAATTCACTTTATATAATTTTAGACAAAAACCCCCAAATTTCACGTTGAAATCATCAATCAAATGCCAAAAACGAAGATAGATTCATGAAATATAACCAACATCGAGTATAGAACACTTACCCCAATTCATATGGTGAAAATCGCCTTCAAATATTATCCAAATCCGAGTCCCCCAACTCAAAATATGACCAAATGAACAAATATTCGATATGAAGTATTTTTTCCCAGTTATTCTGCATCGTTTTGCGTGCCAAACGATCCCGAAACTTGTTTTTGATGCCTCTAATGGATTTCTTGTGAAACGTTAGTTAAGTTAGGATTTTGAATCACTCCATTTGACCATATAATGAAGGAGATACGTTGGTTTCAATATTTGGGAATAGTGCAGATTTTTAAATACAAAGTCAGTGGCAATTTCGTAATTAATCTGAAAAATCTAGCAACCCAATTCTTAGTAAAATGACCATAAAATCATTATACGACGTCCAAATTCGATGATTCTTTTTGCTATGAATCCGTAATTACGATATGGATCTAATTCTTCAATGAAAATAGAAATCGGAGTCATTTGTTCAATGTGGTACCATTTATGCTTGAAGAAACGACGTTGAAACATAAGAAAAACGAGCGCAACACAACCGAACCTATCTGAAACGCACTGGAGCCCCCTCGGGATCCTGTACGAACATACCAACAAGTACCACAACATAATACAGACTTACTCGAGGCCTCAAATCATGCATAACAATATTGAAACGACGAAACGCACCTCAAATAAAACTTAATGAACTTTCGACTTCCAAAAACTCGCCACGAAACATATCAAATCAACTCGCAATGAACACAAATTTTGTACACTAGTCCTAATACATCATACGGAGCTACTCGTGCCCCCAAACTACCGAGCAAAGTGCAAATGCTCAAAACGACCGATCGGGTCGTTACAGTCTTCCAGGCTCGTGTGTTGATATATATATATATATATATATCAACACACGAGCCTGGAAGACTGTAACGACCCGATCGGTCGTTTTGAGCATTTGCACTTTGCTCGGTAGTTTGGGGGCACGAGTAGCTCCGTATGATGTATTAGGACTAGTGTACAAAATTTGTGTTCATTGCGAGTTGATTTGATATGTTTCGTGGCGAGTTTTTGGAAGTCGAAAGTTCATTAAGTTTTATTTGAGGTGCGTTTCGTCGTTTCAATATTGTTATGCATGATTTGAGGCCTCGAGTAAGTCTGTATTATGTTGTGGTACTTGTTGGTATGTTCGTACAGGATCCCGAGGGGGCTCCAGTGCGTTTCAGATAGGTTCGGTTGTGTTGCGCTCGTTTTTCTTATGTTTCAACGTCGTTTCTTCAAGCATAAATGGTACCACATTGAACAAATGACTCCGATTTCTATTTTCATTGAAGAATTAGATCCATATCGTAATTACGGATTCATAGCAAAAAGAATCATCGAATTTGGACGTCGTATAATGATTTTATGGTCATTTTACTAAGAATTGGGTTGCTAGATTTTTCAGATTAATTACGAAATTGCCACTGACTTTGTATTTAAAAATCTGCACTATTCCCAAATATTGAAACCAACGTATCTCCTTCATTATATGGTCAAATGGAGTGATTCAAAATCCTAACTTAACTAACGTTTCACAAGAAATCCATTAGAGGCATCAAAAACAAGTTTCGGGATCGTTTGGCACGCAAAACGATGCAGAATAACTGGGAAAAAATACTTCATATCGAATATTTGTTCATTTGGTCATATTTTGAGTTGGGGGACTCGGATTTGGATAATATTTGAAGGCGATTTTCACCATATGAATTGGGGTAAGTGTTCTATACTCGATGTTGGTTATATTTCATGAATCTATCTTCGTTTTTGGCATTTGATTGATGATTTCAACGTGAAATTTGGGGGTTTTTGTCTAAAATTATATAAAGTGAATTTTTGAGTTTTGAACATCGATTTAGAGTCGGATATGAGTTAAACTAGTATGGTTGGACTCGTAATTAAATGGGTTATCAGATTTTGNAATGTGATAAGTTTACTAGTTTTACGGAGTGGGTCGCTCGTGTACATAACGCATTAAGTGTTTGTCCACCTCACCTAGTTTGGGTGTGACATTTAACTCTGTGCTTAATTACTTGATTGTTAGGCCAACAGTTAAGTTCTATCAAAAATCTAGATTATGCTCTAAAAAAATCGATTTTAGATTAGAGAAGAGTTAAAGAAAGCATGATCTTATCTCTAAGGTTAGCGGGCGGGTTTGTGGTTATGATAGAATTATACCTACTCATCATGCTAAATATAATATTGTGAGCTTACTATTTTTAGTAGAATAATTCCATAAAAATATCGGCATTAGAACTATTTTGGGTAGGTGAGTAGTAATTCAAGAGAATACTGAGCATACATATAACATGGTTACTTATCAACCATAAGAAATTCGAATTTTAGGAGAGTTAGCTAGAACTCTATAGGATTGGTGAACTTACTACAACCTTGAAATATTCATCTCTACTAAAGTAATAATTGTCTGATGTCCTAGTTTGAATTCTTGTTTTATGTTCGCATCCATAGTTTAACAACAAAAACTCAACATTTGATCTACTTGATTAAATAACAATTTTAGTTGATTTAGTATGCAGTTAATTCTAAGTCTCCGTGAGTTCGATACTCTTTCTCATCACTTTATTACTTGTTGACAACATATATTTGTGTGTGCATTTGGAAGCAACAATATCAAATTCTTGGAAAAGGAAAAGGGCAATTGATGAAAGATATGCATACTTGGTACTAGTCATGAAAACAAATCCTTCGAATTTGTAAGAAACTTCTAAATTATTATACAATTAATTTTCTTGAATTTAGAGGAATATTTGCAGGCGACCAAATGGAATATGAAGTGCAGATAATAAAAAAGAATTCGATCAATTCATTGCTTCGATATACTTTATTTATATATTGAGGCTATATTCTCGCCATGCTCAATGGCTATAACAAGTTGTTTCTGGAATAAAGTGAAGATTATAAAGCCTATAATTGAAAGATTGCTTGTTATATTCCGCCCGGAAAAGTGATACAAATCCGAATATGATGATCATTGAGTTATGTATTTAAGTTTGTGCACTAACCGTGTTTAGATTTTTTATAAAATTGGCTTAAGTTGATCTACAATGGGATGTAACTTTCTTGTCTCGTATGATATAGAGTAATAATTTGCAATAACAAATAATTAAACCGCTAACATAAAAATTCTTTACATTATTATTGTATATAATTTAGATTCTTAAGTTATTAATCCATAGTTGCACAAGTTTTGGACGACTTATTGTCATTTGTAATATAACTTCTGATCTATACTAAAGTACCAAAGGTGGAAGGAATATGTTATAAAAAGTTATGGTAAACAGATTTAATGAGAAGCTTGAAATTTAGTGTAAATTTATCAGTGTAGATATTTCCAATGTGGCCAGAGATGAAAAAGATAGTTCCAATGGGGAGGGAATTTTGAGATAGAAATCCTACCATAGAATCTATTGAATTCCACAATGCACCATATTATCCAATGA
The DNA here is from genome assembly GCA_005239525.1 of Nicotiana knightiana. Classification (NCBI taxonomy): domain Eukaryota; kingdom Viridiplantae; phylum Streptophyta; class Magnoliopsida; order Solanales; family Solanaceae; genus Nicotiana; species Nicotiana knightiana. Next base: position 151,696 of record ML428390.1, read on the forward strand.
AGATTCTTTTTTCCTTTGGATTTGGAAACAAATTTTGTGCTCATCTAATGTCTCTGCTATTAAAGATGACTATTAACAAGTTGTAGCCATTAAATATTGTTATCATGCATTTACATTCAAGAAGCAACTACTTTTGTCTCATACTAGGGCCACTACTATTGACTAAACTATAAGAAACATAACTGAAAATTATGGTGGAGCATATTTAGAGGAAGGGAGGAATATTCAGAAAGTGGTCTCTTCATTGCAGAAGCATTAGCTAAGATCAACTTGTAGTTTGATTGACATGTATAACAGAGTAAGAATGGCGCCTTGTGGGAGTGGAGCATACCTAGCAACATTAGATCCGACCCACATGGCTACTACCACCAATACAACTACGTTACTGCTGGTTTTGCCACAGAGCCAACTTGCGAACGAAAGGCATAATGTAAATAAAATACCACCTCTGCCTCCCAAGATCCATGCAAGTAGATAACCAATCTTGTATCCAGCGTCCAACTTTCGATCAAGCAAGGCCATGAGGCTACTAAATGTCAAAGACAAACGAATACCTACAGTGTACATTAGGAATAAAGAGAGAAATGCAGATCTGAGCACTTCCGTAAATGGACCTCTTTCTTCATCCGGAGTTTCTTCTTCTGACTCCTCATCTTTATCATAATACGTTTCCCTTGTATGATATTGATACCTCTCCCAATATCTCTCTCTTCGCATTTTTCGTCTCAAATCAGCCCACCTGTAGGTTCTTATGACATTGTCATATTGATATTCGTATTCCCAATCTCCCCCTAAAGGCCTGTCACTATTATCCTGGTGTCGAAGAGCCTGATCATACTGACTTCTTGATGATTCATTGGATAATACCTTCCAAAACCAAACAGATTTCTCAGTGACGTTAAAAATTAAACAAAAAGGGATTTTGATAATGGACTAAAATTTATTACTAGCATCAGAAATGGTGTAATGCACTGACATAGTTTCATGAAAGGTCCATAAGCTCAAAAAGCGAACCTATCAAAATCCGTAAGACCAATCAAATAAACAGGACTAAGAAGAAAAGAGAAGAAATCTACCAAAAAGACCATACTATGAAGCAAAAACAGTTCAAAAAACTATAAGGCCTCCCTTTTCTTAAATTCAATTCTCTTCCTATATAAGTTCTCAGCATCAGCTTAGACCTTCCATATAAGGCTTTCTTAATCTACCTCATTATCCTCTGTTTTTTATTTTTTATTTTTTCAAAACGAGCCTTTCTGTTCAGTCTCATTCATACAAATAGCCATTTATCAACCAAACAGAATGCCTTAAATGCACTTGTTCCCTCCTTGAAGGTATGCTTACACACACCTTGACATTTTCTCTGAGCGGAATTCTGTGTTGCTCTATGACAGCACCCTACAACCCACAGGTCTAAAGTGATCTCTTTCAAACATTCAATGTTCAGTTACACGTTCTGTAAAAAGCCTTGGGCAAACCCTGTTCAATACAATCCAAGGCTTGAATTGAATCTGAGAGCTCTCACTCTCTCTCTCTCTCTCTCAAGAGGTTTAAATGACAGCCTTAGCATATACAACAACTTAAGATATGAATTCTAAGTTCTAGAAATAAAAGATAGATATGCCAAAAACCACGAAGGAGTGACTCACATCATATGCAAGATGGATTTTCTTGAAAACCTCTTCAGCTCCTGAATCCTTGCTAACATCAGGATGATACTGCATTTATGATGTGCAAATAATTGATAGAATAAGAGTCAGTAACAGAGCATTGATAATCTAATGCAAAGCTTTTTTCAGATCACAAATGCAGGAAAGAAAACTGGATTTCTTCACACCTATGTTGCGCGGACTCTTCAAAAGCCCTGCCGCACCTGTGCGACACGTTATTCAGATCATAAACATCTTTTGATTCTCCAATATACCCTTATAAATAGATCTTCATTTCTTACAACTGAGGACGTTATTGTCTTTCCACAACACTTTTATACTGCCAAGAAATTCAACATCTGGGTCCTCACTTTCCCTCCCACTTTTTCAGCGAATTTCCCCTACCAATTTTATTCGCCGGCAACATCCTTTTCTTTTCTTTCTCAGACGAGCCAGGACCAAAGAAGAGGCTTAGATTGCAACGAAATAATGGCATCAAAGTCAAGTTCCAGTGGGGTTAGAATGATCTTGTTATTAAGTGCAAGAAATTACTGTTTCTGAGAAAAGATTTCTTTTTTTTTTAAGCTTCAACAAATTATGACTGTATAGAGAAGATCTGCTCTATTCAGCGAATTTCCCCTACCAATTTTATTCGCCGGCAACATCCTTTTCTTTTCTTTCTCAGACGAGCCAGGACCAAAGAAGAGGCTTAGATTGCAACGAAATAATGGCATCAAAGTCAAGTTCCAGTGGGGTTAGAATGATCTTGTTATTAAGTGCAAGAAATTACTGTTTCTGAGAAAAGATTTCTTTTTTTTTAAGCTTCAACAAATTATGACTGTATAGAGAAGATCTGCTCTAGGTTTATCGTTCCACAGGAAATGGTGAAAAACTAGAACTACGATGGACTGAGATGAATGAATCTTGCTTCTTGAATTTTATTCATTGAAATGAAGATGAGGAGTTTGCTGGAGAAGGAAATAGGCATGAGCAGTTGCCGGAAAAGGCAATGGGGTGGAGGGATTCGTGGTTTCGCAAAAATACGTGTGGGGTCCTAATAAGTTGGGTTTAATTTTTTAGAGATGAAATGGTGGAATTTTGATGAATTTCCAAAAAAACTCCTTAAATCTAAATTTGGTGGCAGCAAAAGTTTCAAGCTTTTTGATAAGAACATTGTAGTTCAGAGCAGCATTAATCTTGTAACCATACAAGAAGGCATTCCCTGTCTAAGTCAACAGAAGTTTGAGACAAGAAGGCGAACCATATATACAACGGGCATGAAATATAGTTATCCATGCCTTTTTACCCTAAACCAAATATTCCATAGCTTCGCATACTTGAAATGATATTTTGACAGATTGGCAAACAAAGCAACAGTTGCAACCACAACAACATCTCGTAGGAAAGTTTGTCAATGGCAAACTCTGCTTGGAAGAAGGAAAAGAGGGACAAGAATTGGTTGAGGTGAAATGCTGTTCTTTTCCTCCTATTGTTACAGGGCCAATTTTCGCACTATTGACACTGCACGGCAGTAGCCACACACAAGCCACTCAGCCTTACTTTTCTGCTCACTGTTTTAGATATAGACGAATTTCCAGACTTTAAGAAACGTAAGCACACACACATGTACGGGAAAAACACCCAACCTTTATTATTCTCGCAGAATTACAAAGGACTCTCGTTGGAAAGGCTTACAAAAACAACTCATGCCTTAGACCAACGAATTCACACACATATATAGGGCTGCCATAGGCAGTTTTACAAAGGGGCAGTTATGGACAGTTAAAACAATGTGCCATGCACATGCTTGTCCTAAAAATAAGCCAACTACCTAGTTTGAATTCAAATTCAAACTCTTCCCACGAAATTGTCCCATCTTCAGCAACTTAGCCAACTGCTCATGTGCAAAGCACATGAGTTTAACTTCCACAGCACATGCCTTGCACACCTCTTCAGTCACATGCCTAGCACACTTGTTTTCCAGCTTTTTGCCCACACTTAGCTTCCTGCCTTGCCTTGTCTTTTGGACCATGCCTCGCCCATAAGCTTGTGACCATGTCTTAGCCTCGAAATCGTCCCACTGATCCGCACGCATGCCTTAGCCAAGTGCCATGCGCCTTCTTTGCCTTAGTCGTTGCCCACGATCAAGGTTGTCTTGCCATCGCTCGAGACACCTTGCCTAGCTGACTTGTCTAAGTCCATGCACTGGCTTAGACACACATCCAGCTCCGAACATTGCTTGCCAACACCTATACCAAGGGGCAATGTACAAGCCCTTGACATAGAATCTGCCCGGCATCCATCATGGCTCAATATTAGGGGCTAACAAACCACCCCCACTAGTTGAACTCGACGCCCTCGTCGAGGCTGATTTCAAGTAGTCCTCAATTTTATCTTCAAATTGCCATAAAGAATTCCCCTTCTCCCAAGTTGCATCTGCCTCGGGCTTGCCTTTCCATTGAATCAAAAATTCTGTCCGCCTGTTCTTCTTGTGCATCCCAAGTACCCGGTGGTCCAGAATGTTTTCGATCTCATCCTCGATCTGAGTGCGCACTTCAGGAGGAGCTCTCTTGATCTTTTTGTGCCTATCCGGATCTTCAGGATCTTCCACATAAGGCCTCAAATAACTCACATGGAAAGTGGGGTGTATCTTCATTCTGTCTGGCAGCTTCAACCAGTAAGCAACTTCGCCCACCTTTTCAATCACTTCAAAGGGACCATCATACCTTGAAACCAATGCTCTATGCCTTACCCGTGTATCAATCTTTTTCCAGATTTGTGGAGTAAGCTTCAATAACACCTTGTCGCCCACCTTGAATTCCAATGGACGTCTGTTCCGATCAGCATACTTCTTCATGCGTTTCTGTGCCAATTTCAAACTGTCTGTTGCTTCCTTCATCATGGTTTGTCTATCCCAACCATAGTGATAGGCAGCTGGACATTTGCCTCCAATTTTCTGTTGCGCCATCTCTGTCGGTAATCTTGGCTGTTTTCCCAACACAATCTCAAATGGACTCTTCTCTGTCGCTGAAGACTTGTGACAATTATAGAAGAATTGTACACAGTCTATTAAATCTGTCCAGTTTCGCTGACTAGCAGTCACGAAATGTCTCAAGTATTCCTCCAGCAGATGATTGATTCTTTCAGTTCGCCCATCAGTTTGGGGATGGTTTGCCGTTGAGAACTTCAAGTTTGTACCCATCAGATTGAACAAATAAGTCCAGAACCGTCCTGTGAACCTTGCATCCCTGTCTCGAATCACATCCTGTAGCATACCGAAATGCTTGATAACGTTCGTGAAGAATAATTCAGCAGCGACCTTTGAGAGACATTATGTTGGGGCAGCAATAAAAACAACATACTTTGAAAACCTGTCCACCACAACCATGACTGAAGACAGCCCATTAACCTTAGGAAACCCGCTGATAAAATCCAAAGAAACAGATTGCCATGTTTCTTCTGGAATGGGCAGAGGTTGCAGCAACCCCGCTTCTTTCTTCCTCTCAGTTTTGTCAAGTTGACAAACGAGGCAACTCTTCACATAAGCTTCAACGTCATGTTCCATTCTTGGCCAGAAATAACATCGGGACAGTAGTGTCAGCATCCTTTCAATTCCCGGACGACCAGCCCAAAGTGTATCATGTGTTTCCTTCAGCAGCTCACGACGCAGTCCTTCACCAAGTGGTACCACGATTCTCCCCCCTTTGAAATAGAGGAGATCGTCCTCGATCCAGTACCTCCGCACCGCGCCTTTTTTGACATTATTCATCGTTTTGACATACAATACATCATTTGTAGCAGCAGACTTGATTTTCTGTCTCAAGTCTTGTGATTGAATAAACAGCAGCAAAGACTTCCTTCCGACTCAACGCATCAGCGACTTGGTTGTGTTTCTGGCTTGTGCTCCCACACAAAGTCGTATTCTGCCAGAAACTCCTGCCAACGAGCTTGCTTCGGGCTCAACTTTTTCTGAGTTTTGAAGAATGTGTTGGCCACATTTGTCTGTCCTTACGACGAACTTTGTTTCCAGCAAATAAACGCGCCAAACCTGCAAACAATGAACAACAGCAACCATTTCTTTTTCATGAGCCGAGTATCTCTGCTCCGCTTCATTCAGTTTCCTGCTTTCGAATGCTTTCGAAGGCCACAGGATGGCCTTCTTGAACTAACACTCCTCCAACAGCCTTGTCGGACGCATCAGTGTGTACTTCAAAGGGCAACTCGAAATCAGGAAGCCGCAAGATAGGTTTCGAGGCAATGGTTTCTTTCAACACCCCAAATGCAGCATTACATTTTTCTGTCCATTCCCACCTAACGTTCTTCTTTAACAAATCTGTTAAAGAAGCAGCCTTCTTCGAGTAACCAGCAATGAATTTCCTGTAATAATTAGCCAGCCCAAGGAAAGATCTCAATTCCTTCGCTGATTTTGGTGCTTGCCATTCCACAATGACCTGCACTTTGATTGGGTCCATTCGCACTTGATTTTGGCTAACCAAGTGCCCCAGAAATTTTATCTCCTGTCTTGCAAATTCACACTTCTCCATTTTGACATACAATCGGTACTCCCTCAAACGAGACAGCACTCTTGTCAAATGCGACTTATGTTCATCCAACGTTCTACTATAGATGACTATGTCGTCTAAGTAGACAACGACAAAGTCATCTAAGTATTCATAAAGGACATCATTCATAAGATTGCAGAACGTAGCGGGTGCATTCGTCAACCCAAACGGCATGACCAAAAATTCATATGCGCCATACCTTGTGGCACAAGTTGTTTTAGCCTCATCGCCTTCTGCTATTCTCACCTGCCAATAACCAGACCGCAAATCCAGCTTTGTAAACCAGCACGCCTTGTTCACTTTATCCATCAAATCCTGCGTCAATGGAACCGGGTATTTGTTCTTCACTGTTACTTTGTTCAATGCCCGATAGTCAACACACATTCGTAGAGTCTCGTCCTGTTTCTTTTGGAATAAAAGAGGTGCACCAAAGGGAGCTTTGGAAGGCTGAATCAGTCCCGCATCAAGTAAATCACTCAACTGTTTCCGTAATTCAGCCAACTCTTTTGGCGCCATTCTGTAGGGAGGTTGAGAAGGCGGCACTGAACCAGGCAGCAACTCAATTTTGTGATCAATAGCCCTCCTTGGTGGCAAGTTTTTAGGCAGCTCAGGCGGCATTACATCAGCAAAGTCACCCAATATTCGAGCGACGCAATCCGGTACTTCAATCTGCACATCGGGCTTTACTTCAACCATAGCAGCAAGGAAAGTATCATCTCCCCTTTTTAAACCCTTCTCGACCATCATGGCAGAAATTACAGAAGCCCTCCGTTGAGTTTCCTCTTTTCCGTATGGATGCACAACTTTTGCAAAACCAGGAGCCTTATCACTCATGATCATTACTCCGTCCAAATGGGGCATTGGAACGAAGCAGTTCTTTCTCGTGAAATCAATTCCGAGAATCACCTCGAAATCTTCTAAGGGAATCACCATCAGATTCACCTTCCCTTTCCAATTTCCAACAGACATGGGGACATCATAAGCCATACCCACAATGGCTTGTGCTTTGGCATTTACTGTCTTCATATAGGAGGGACATTTGCTCACACTCAAACCATATTTATGCACTAAATTGGTTGAGACGAAGGTGTGAGTAGCGCCAGTGTCGACCATTGCTACCACAGCCTTCTCTCCAATTTTCATTTGACTATGCATTAGCAAGGAATGAGGGTTCGTCTCATTGCTTGTAGCATTTACCAATGAAATAACGTTCAGCAATTGTAAAGGATTTACCAATGCAGCAGCAACTTCCCGACCTTCTCCTTCACCCTTATTTTCAGTAGCAAGCAAAGCATTCACCCGTTCTCCATTTGGACAGTTCTTGGAGATATGAGGTCCTCCGCACGTCCAGCAACCATCGTTCTTTTTGTTTGCGATGCCTTTGTTTCTAGCAAGTCCATCAGCAGCAGCCTTACCTTTGTCCCCACAATCTTTTCGAGCATCTCTCCTCCATTCCCCTTTCTTCTCCACCTTTTTCTTAGGTTTTGAAGTAGAAGGAATTTCAAAAAGACTACGGGTACTGCGATAATCCACCAAAGAATCCGCTGCAGCAATCGCACTTGGGAGATCTTTCACGTTTTGTCTCCGAAGTTCGTTCTGCGCCCATGCTTGCATACTAGAAATAAAGTTGTGCAATTTATCGTCCTCCGACATGTTTTGAATATCCAACATCAAGGAAGAAAATTCCTTAATGTAACAACGAACTGATCCGGTCTGCCGCAAGCGTTTTAAGCGATCCCTAGCAAGCCAAGATGCATTGCTAGGCAAGAATTGGTCCTTCATTTCTTTACGGAGCTTATCCCATGTATCTATCTTGGGTCTGCCCGCACTTTCATCGTCCGCCATGCGAGTTCTCCACCATAGCTTAGCATCTCCCGTGAGGTACATGCTTGTTATGGTCATCTTCTCCGCATTTGGAACCTTGGTAGCAACGAAATATTGCTCCATATCCCACAGAAAATTTTCCAATTCTTTTGCACTACGCGCTCCACCAAACGCCTTCGGGTCCGGAATCTTAACCTTGGAACGTTCTTCACTGCCTTGGTTAGAAGCAGCCAACGTTCGTCGAAGAACAGTAATTTCCAAAGTAAGATTTTCGTTCCCTTTCTTCAGTTCCTCAATCAACAACTTAGCCAACTGCTCATGTGCAAAGCACATGAGTTTAACTTCCACAGCACATGCCTGCACACCTCTTCAGTCACATGCCTAGCACACTTGTTTTTCAACTTTTTGCCCACACTTAGCTTCCTGCCTTGCCTTGTCTTTTGGACCATGCCTCGCCCATAAGCTTGTGACCATGTCTTAGCCACGAACTTAGTCGTCCCACTGATCCGCACGCATGCCTTAGCCAAGTGTCATGCGCCTTCTTTGCCTTAATCGTTGCCCACGATCAAGGCTGCCTTGCCATCGCTCGAGACACCTTGCCTAGCTGACATGTCTAAGTCCATGCACTGACTTAGACACACATCCAGCTCCGAACATTGCTTGCCAACACCTATGCAAAGGGGCAATGTACAAGCCCTTGACATAGAATCTGCCCGGCATCCGCCATGGCTCAATATTAGGGGCTAACACATGAGTTGTTTTTGTAAGCCTTTCCAACGAGAGTCCTTTGTAATTCTGCGAGAATAATAAAGGTTGGGTGTTTTACCCGTACATGTGTGTGTGCTTACGTTTCTTAAAGTCTGGAAGTTCGTCTAAGTCTAAAACAGTGAGCAGAAAAGTAAGGCTGAGTGGCTTGTGTGTGGCTACTGCCATGCAGTGTCAATAGTGCGAAAATTGGCCCTGTAATTTATATAATTGGTTGAGAAGTAACTTACTTACGTCCTACTTTCTGTCTTAGTCTCTAACAATTTCCTTACTTCTCCTAAAATACCTTCTTTTATCCTCGTATATCGCATAAAACATGTATCCTAAAAGGACATGATAGTACCTTCAGAGCAAGAAGACGATATGCCTTTTTAATATCAGCAGAAGAAGCATTGTGTGGCACACCAAGCAAGGTATAGTGGTTCTGCAGGCCACCACCGATAGCAGATGCTGAAATCTGGGAACGGTGTTGAAAAATACGTACGCGCTTTCTAGGCCACGCCAATGGTCCAAAAGATAAATTCTGGTTGGAGGTACCACATTTATCAATGGAAGTAGGAGCCAAGAAGAGATAGGTCTGCATGTTATGAACTGCTCTTATTTAGATTTGCTTCGCTCCTTTGAGTTCTGTCTTAGCTGCAGAAATGGAAAAATGCTAAAGATTCAATCAAAGAACATATTTGCGGGCTAGTGTGTTGACTTGGAGAAGTTACAGATAGTGGTGTCATAAGAGGGGATATGCCTTACATGTTTTGACATTTTGTTTACATTCAATACCTGCAAAATTGTTCTTCTACTTTTGATGATAAATTGTTTCCGTCTTATAGCTTCACAATAAATCAATCTTTATCTCATAACTCTGCATACGGGTGGATTAAGAATGGTTGTGAGGGTCACAGAGTGATCTGTATATTCGCATTATAGTTAAGCAACAACAATTAGTATGCCTCAATCCCAAGCTCGCATTATAGCTAAAGATTTCCAAAGTAAGAACAAGTTGCATCATTTGTAGCATCTCTGACACAAATTCTCAGCAAAACACATATTTAGGGCATAGTAATCATTCTTCTAAAACCCACTTTAAGGATAAGACCAGACCACAAATTTATACTCCAAATTCTTCTAAAAGTAGACTGTAAACCCTAAAAGTCCTCAATTGTAATATGTTTCTTAAGGTAGGAAGGAAGAACAAGCTGCTTTGTGTCGAATTCAGCAGTATTAGAGTGGGGGAAGAACAATTGAAACAAAATTACTGCAGCAAAATAACAATAATTACCAGTTGAAATCTCAAACAAGTGAAAATGGAGAAAACCCAGAAGACTGAAGAGAGCTTAGCGACAGTTGATGTGGAAAATAAATGCACCCCATTAGCGTATTCGTTCCTCGTCAAATAAAAATATAATAAAGTAAAATAAAATACATCACTTTTCAATTCTATTTTAATAATTTGGATTGTCCACAAAATAGGGTCATATTTTATCTACTTAGACCCTACATTCTCTACAAATTTTTTTAAAGAAAAGGTCCAGCGACTTGATTCAGTTTCAAAAGTAAAATTATTTTCAACCTAATTCAAATTGTTTCTCAATATTTGATTATTGTGACACCGATATTTTATGGAAGAAAGATTTATGACTTTCAAAATGTTAATTTTACTTAAAAATTTTCAAGTATAATTAAATTTCTACTCTTACCTTAATATTATTCCCAAATAAGATGAGAAGGTTCAATTGGGACATAGTAGTAAACTACATTGTTCAATAATTTCCGCACCACCCCACGCATCCTATCCTTACCCCTACCCCCACCATCTCCTCTCATAAAATATTTTTTAACTTACACACTTTAAGGTAAAAAAAAAAAAAATTACAAGATGAGCATGATTCTAAAATATGGGTCAAGTTGAGCGGGTTAATCTATAAACCAACTCATCCATTTTGACCCGTCCAAATTCAGCCTAACCGGCCTATTTACCACCCCTTACGTGTTATCTTCTACAAAGAAGCTCTATCATTTTTTGGTCTTTCAAAGTATCAAACGAATTCTTCAAGAACAATTCATCATGTTGATCCAACCATTTGAAAAAACCACACCCCCCAGACTCTGAGACCAAAACTCAAACAAATTCAAGAAAACTTTTCAGTTGGAGCATAAATAGAATTCAATAACATAAAACTTGGTGAATAAAGATTTCTGAAACACCAATTAAGCTCACAAGTAATATCATTAAGCACAAACATAATTAAGATTCTAGCTAGTTATCGATACGGCATAAAGCCGTTCATTTTTTATCCACTTGAAGAACCTTACGATATGCAAATTCCGCACAAAATCAAACTACTAACTACCGGTAAAAAATGTTATTACAGAATAAAGAAAACAATAACTGAGTATTTTCTTAAAATTCATTATAAGAAGATGGCGATATAGTGACTCGTGGACATTCTAAGATTTAGGTCTCAACTGCATTAAAACAGCTCATTATTAAGCTCTCTTAACCAAGGATGGTGACATAATATCAATAAAGTTGTAATCAGTTCGCATGCAATAGAAAAAAGGAAAAAAAAAAGCAAAGAAAATTGAATGCTTAGAACAATATAAATGTTTACAAAATATTTTTATAATTAAGTTAGGAAAAAAAAGGGTATTCACCTCAGCAGTAATGAATGGATAGAGACGATATAATTTGGCTATAAATTTTCAAAGGTGGATCATCATCATATGTAACCAACCCTGTATAAGAGGGAAGACAAGAGAAAACCCATTTATTAATTAACGCCAGAAATATTGGCAAGTAAAAAGATATACAAAATACATGCAAGGTCTTCATAAACTCCACACAGATGCAGTCATAATCGAGGAAGAAGTAAATAAAATGGAGTACCGCTGAAAGTGATAGAAGGAAGACGACAACAAGTGTTATTATGCAAAAATATTTACCTCTGGTGGGAATATAAAGAGGTGTAACGTGTGGATGAGATGAGTATTAAGAACCAGCATTTACCACGGAAATCTACGAAAATAGATAAATACAACTACTGCCTTATCCCTCGTTCAAACCCCAGCTTTATTATATATACTAGTTTTTGCCCTAATCAATCCGTACAAATTTTGTTGAAAATTACAAAATGTTATTTTAAAATTGTGATGTATAATATGAAATTTTAAGGGAGAAAGTTCAAACTCAAAATGATGAACGATAAGTATATTTGACCGAATAATCAGTTAAAAGAACAATAATTATATCGTCTTAACCTGTAAAATTAATTAATTTTCGAATACACATATTTCTATGTCAATCATTATAAAATATATCTTGTGTCAATTATTATAAAATTAATAATTCTAGCAACTTGTATACTTTATAAATATTACAGAAATAATATCTTAAAAGACTAATATTTGGAAGGAAAATTAGATTCATGGCCAAAGTAGTGTAAGCAAGCTTGCCACGTAAATATCATGTCTCTTTATGATATTAAATTTAAAAAAGTAATCTTTATAAATCTTTTATGTGTAAAATACAGATTTATTACCTAACGTTCAAATGTAGGTAGAAATTCGGATAGGTAGGGAAACGTAAATTATCCTTAATGATGAGGAATTGAAAGGTCCGCAGTTATTTATTAGGGAAAATGTAACCTTTGCTTTTCTTTTCATTTTCCTATAGGATGCAACGTTTTTCTAAGGTTTAATAGTGATTAAAGATCACTAAATGATATTCACCTCCATCTGAATGAAAGATCAAGAAGAAAATATAATGGGTGAACAAGAAATTATATAAAATTTATTTTTTTATTAAGGGTATAAATGTCCATTAAATTGAAGGATATTTTGGTAATCTAACTTTTGACTAAGGGATTTCCCACTTTTAATATTTAATAATATTATATATATATATATATAAAATATGATATGATATGATATATATGTATAAATATAGATAACTTACACGCATGAAAACAAAAAAAGTTCAAAATAATATACGTAATCGTTTAACAGTAACACTAATAATTTGCTTAGTACCATGTCTAAGGCTAAAAAGCTCCTCTCTTTTTTTTCTGAGAAAGTAATTGTTAGAAAAATAAATTGCAGAAACAGGGAAAGTAATAAATCGGCTTTGACCAGAAAAAGAAAATCTAACTTTGATTGTATAATCACTGTAGGGCTTTCTCCTGTAATCTGTCTCTCGATAAGAAGCTTTCTTTTGATCCGGGTTAATCTCGTCTTCTTGAAGAATTATGAATTCCTAAACCTAGTAAGGGAAAGCGATTCTACTCCAATTGTATTCATCAGTGGATGAGAGATTTGACCATAGGTAAATTAACGTTATAATATACTATGTAGTACAATTATTTATATGAACCATTTCTATCTCAAATTCCCATTTATTATTTTAAAACTAATCAATGATTCGGCTTCACATTTCTGATGCATACAGAAAATTACTTTTGATACTCTTTTTATGAAGCAAGTCAAACATTAACTTTCAATGGGAAGGTTATTATGCAGAGGCGGACCTACGTGTATCTTTGAGGGATCACTTTGTTACACTTCATATTTTCGTACGTAAAAGTACATTGTATGTCAGTTAATGTATGCTCGGAAATTAAATAATCTTTGAAAGTACATAAAGTAAGTTAATCATATTACCTTGGAAGTTACAAATATTTAAGATCATGAACTGCAAGTACCAAGAGGGTTGGAAGGTTTAGAAACTAAACGAATCGAAGAAAATAAGTTTCGTCGAAACAGCAAGTTGGGAATGTTATAACTTGTACTTTTGGGGTGATACTAGGGTGAGATAAGGAGGTGATATTATGAGTTATTGTAGTCGTATTATAGTCGTGTGTTATGTTTTGAAGTCAAACGAGTTAGGAAACAAAAGTCGACAAAAGTTGTTGCAAGTTACGTTCATAATTTTACTTAAACTTTAGGTCTAATGTTACTAAGTTTTTCTCTCAATGTAATCAAAATTACGGGGTGATCCACCCACCAAATTAAATATCTACGAGTCTAGTTTTCGACACATTAAATTGTATGTCTTTACGACGTCGGAGTGGAGAGATATTCGCGTTTTTGCGAGACTGCACAAGCAGCTCCATTTGGGACCCTCAAGGTCGGTTGAGGATTATCTTGATATATAAAGTTGTAGCCTTCGTCTCTAAGGCTCATTTCGACCCATATGAGACCTAAAAAGTCTCTCTAGACATCCTTAATACATTATTAGGGTTTTGAAGCAATTCCATCATCCGCAACTCAAAATCAAGACGCGAACACATCGCGATGCATACGGCATAGGTAAGACTTTGCCATCCCCCTTTCTCCTTATATTCGTGTTTTGGAAAGTGCTTTGTGGCTAAGGAAGCTTGTCACCTCTGTATTTTAGTTATACAAGCATAAGTAAGGGTATGGATCAAAGGGAACAAGGTTTAGAAGCAAGAATGCAAGTGGTATGTAAGGCTTTTGTTTCTTTTTCGGCATGATTTGGTTTAGCAATGTTTTAGCCTTTCTTCTTGATCTTTTAAAGGTTGTTCAAGGGAAATATCAGCATGTATAGTATCCTTGTATATTATTCAATTCCACATGTGAATTATGGAAGGAAATAGTTTAGTTTGGAACTTCAAAACACAACAAAAACAAAAGGGCAAATTACCAATTAGGCTTATACCATCTAGACTTCTGTATGTTCTGTTCCTTTGATATTTTTATGTATACCTAACCCCCGTATGATCCTAATAGCTTCATATAAGATTGTATAAGCTTAATTGTCATGTGTTGGTACTTAGATGTTTTTAAATCATATTTAGACTTTCATGTCACAAGTTAGCCACTATGAGCCGACATTACGTTCATAATTTCGTTTTGTCGATCGTTTGACACTATTGCGGATAAATGGATCTCCTTTAGTTTGATGGTATCATATTGTCCAGGTATCCATTCCCATGTATATTGTGGTGCTTACTATTATTTTTGGGGATCATCCATTTTTAGGAAAAACTCTACCGAAATTTTTGGAAATTCAAAGAGTTGGACAAATCTTGAGTTCCTTGGTTATAAATTGATTATAAAGGGATATTAATGAGTTAATCAACCGTAGTATCTCGTTTACATACTAAGTTTCTCCCCAAAATGGGGATAGGCTCCTCCGTCCAACTTATAGACGACGAGCGGCATATTACATTTGTGATTCAGTTTATAGTTTCCTTTATGATCTCTTGAGTTCATATGATGTTGCCACATGTGTTATGCCTCATATATGCTTACATTGATAATACTTGGGGGATATAGCATGTAACACCAGTGAGGCTTGTTGATTATATGTTAGGGGAAGATCGTTTATAATGCCAGCGAGGCCTATTGATTATATGTTGGGGGTAGGGTTGTGCATTTGGATCGGATATCCGAGAATCCAAACCGATCCACTCTATTCGCATTTCAAATTTCGAATTTCGGATATTCGGATCGGATATGTGTTAGGTCTTTTAAAAGTTTGGATATTCGGATCGGATTTGGATTGGTATAATTTTAATCCAATCTGATCCATAATCCGAATTATATGGACATGTATAAATATTAGGCTTACATTTTAGTGTTACGTCTTCCATGTCATTCGTCTCTCTTTAGACTCTTCTTTTCTTAGTTTATATCGAAGTCTCTCTATAACCTCTCTTCAGATTTCTCTGTCCGTTTCTCTTAAGTCTTACCTATGTATCTCTCATTCTCAGTCTCTCCTTCCTATTGGTGGACAACGACGCCTCTCCCTTAATAGAAATTTATCTCGAATTTTAGTTTTTTTTAATTTTGTTATGAAACTTTTGTTTTGTCTATTGCTATGTAAGACATTTGTTGCCTTTCAATTTAATAGAATGGTAAATAGCAATATCCTTAAAAAGTGCAGTAGCCGATTAGATTGTTAGTGGCCTTAATAAAGCGTACAATCCGATCTGAAAATCCGAAATATTTACTCGATCCAAACTTTAAAATCCGACCCGATCCAATTTAATTCAGAATAGATTCAGATTGCATTTGTAAAATCCAAAAAAATCTTATATGATCTAACTGATGCACCGTCGCGCACCCTTTTTCCTCGCGGAGATCGGGTTTATGTCATTAGTTGGGACAACTCGTTCCTTTTGGGAAAGGGGTTTGCATATTTTGAAGAGTCGCCACCTAATAATTTTAACGGTGCGTTAGGGCACCTAAAAGGTTCAATTACAACTATGTTGCTAACCAGAGACTTGGGTAAGGGCTTGAAATTATCCTAATGGGAAGGTGTTAGGCACCCCTCAGGATCCACAAGTGTGGTTCCCGGCCAAATGGTTTCGTGAATTTGTACAAATAGCAAATAACAAGTAAAGGCTCAAATAAGAGGGGATTTAAGTCTTAAGCATGCAGATGTTTGAAAATAGTAAAGGAGATTAGACTTGAAAAGGATTACGAACTAAGCATATAAGAGGTGTCCTAGGTTTATAATAATATGGATCACATCAATGCAATACCCGGTAATCACTCCTCGAAGAGGGGCTACACGTGGTATTAGCGCACCGGTCATCATATCCATATTCTACCCTTCCCACCCCGTGAAGGT
>ML428390.1:168337-245077 GCA_005239525.1 Nicotiana knightiana
GAAATTTGTCTTTCTTGTGTGTGTTGGTCACGGATTCTATTGCGTGCTATTACCCGTCCCATCCTATTAGTCCTGGAGGAGGTTAGGACTACTATCCTAAAAGGTAAGTACTAGGAAGACCCTCAGGTTTAAAGGGGTAAGATTCTAAGGCAACAAGCAAGGAACATATAGGACTGCAGTCAGTGGGAAACACATACGAGCATATAGGAGGCTCCTATTTTTCCTCCGCAGATAAACCATATAATTAGCACGAATCAAACACATATAAGGGCAGTAATGTTAATTAAGATCCTAAGACATGGTATCTAGGTGAATTCAGAGGATAAACAGACAGGAAGACTTGTTTTATAACTCAAGGAAAACATGCTCTCAATCAGTTTGCCTACTGATTTTAAAAGAAAGACCTATTAGTGTTAAGCAGCACACACAAGAAAGACAAATTTCTAATTTTGAAAAAATTAGTTACCTAAGGCTTACCTAGGCGAGGGCAGCGTATGTTAACAGAATTATTAAAGGAATTGTTGTAAATTATTACTTAAACATATTGTTCTAGGTTGTTAAGAACACAGAAGCATAACCATTTGTTTTTAGAGAAAACTGAGTGGGGTTGTTATACCTTTTATACATCAGTAGTTAGACTAAATGTAGTTGAGTGATTAGGGCCCTATAACATGATATCTAATGCACAGATAGAGATGCAGAATGATGCGTATGCAGAATTCCTAAGCATGATTTCTAAATGCTCGATATAATCATGGTTTCAGAAGATGCTAAAATGATAATTTATTTTAATG
Source organism: Nicotiana knightiana (assembly GCA_005239525.1). Taxonomy (NCBI): domain Eukaryota; kingdom Viridiplantae; phylum Streptophyta; class Magnoliopsida; order Solanales; family Solanaceae; genus Nicotiana; species Nicotiana knightiana. The sequence goes on from ML428390.1 coordinate 169,132, forward strand.
TTGTTTAGCCTAAGACAAGATTTCTAAGCGTACATGGCAGTGTGGAACATGACAGTAGAAAATACCATTTATTAGCAGGACTTTTTTAAGTAAAAGTGAACATGCTAAAACAGTAGGCATAAGACCTAATAAAATGATTTCTAATGCATGAATTTTAACACATGAGCCTAAACATGATCTCTATTGCACAAGCAGGAGATAAAATAAAACAACATAGTTTTTAATACATGAATTTTAACACATGGGCCTAAACATGATCTATATTGCACAGATAGAAAATAAAGTCTAATAGTATGATTTCTATCCCTTTGATAACTAATGCATGCGTAACTACCCCTCCCTTTTCACTATCCATCCCCTGAGTTGTTTACACATTATTACAGGCCAGGGAATTATGAATTACACAACTAAAGGAAAATAAGAAGTTACTTCTATAGGGAGCCTTCAATTAGGCCCAGATCTTCCAAACCTCATTGCCTTATGGTATTGCATAGCCTTTTCATAATCCGGATGTGTCATAGTTCCCTAAGGACCTCAAGGGCTCCCGGGCAGTGCTCACACTAGACATAGCCAAAAGATTTAAACATGTGCAGTGTGGAAGTGCCAGCCTTGTGTGTCAGAGTTCAGAGGGTAGTCAAAGGGTTCCCAAAGCAGTTCTCACACGAAGGGGGATAAACTTAGACTTCTAAGAGTGTGTGAGAGTGTTTTTGTTTAAAAGGATTTAAGTAAGGAACAGTTTGAGAAAGAGTAGGTGAGAAAATAGTTTTTGAAGAAGGAAATGGAAACTTAACATCACAAAGGACCAAGGATAGTCCAACAAACACAAACAGAGGTAATAGGATTAGGGACAAATACAAAGCATGTAAGGGCATACATACAGCAGGCAGATAAGCACACAAACATGCAATCAGGAAACTTCTAGGGGTCTAGAGGATCAGGGGGGTACAGTTCTAGGTCATATTAACACCTAAGGCCATTGTTAAACTAATGTACCAGTCATAGGCATATAAGAAGTAGGTGCTAAGTGTACAGAAACATGCTGGTCATAAACAGATAAAGCCTAATTTAAACATGTAGAGGGGACTTTAGGATCCTAGATATATGCTGAAAAATAAGTAAGCAAGTTAGAGGCATGCTGAATCATAACAGTAAGGAAACATGTTGGTTTGAAGACTGAAATATAAATTAGGACATACCAGTGAAGTTAATAAAGCAATAACACAAACAAGAAAGTAGGAGAATGCACAATAGCTAGCCTTGGCTTGCAGCCGGCTAACCCAGAGTAGTGGTAATTAACACAGAAGGAAGAGCAGAAAGTCTTTTGATTGTGAGAGAGATTTTTTGAACAGATTAGTTCGTGTGTCTGTGTGTGTGTGAATAGAGTATATATAGTTTTGAAAAGCAGGCAGAGGAATAAGGTAAAAATAATAATTCAGCAATAATTATAGAAATAATCATCAATTAGACTTTATTTTGTATACATACTTCCTTTAGTTAAGGAATCAAACCCAAACGGTAACAAGTAGTGGCAACAAAAGGAAAGGAATCAAGTAAAGTGTATATAATTATTGAAATAAACACAATTAGGATCCAATCAATACAAGTATTCCCCACAATTAAGGAGCACAATTCAAACGGATACCACAGTAGTAAAGAAGGGAAGAGAACTAATTTGAAAAACTCATTTTAACCGTACAAAGAATAGTAAAGAATAGGGCATGTGATTAAGGCTAGGTACAGAATAAATTAATTAAGGAAAGTATATAATTAATTGACAACATACTTATACATAACAGAAGGTAGAAAATAATTCTGAAAATTAGTAATCACAGGGAATCAGTTATCAAATAAGGCAAGTGTCACACAAATATGCAAAATTAGTAAAGAGTTCTAAGGAAAAATACACAGGATCACAGCTTTAAGGAAAATATCATAGTTCTAAGGAAATAGAGAAGATAACACTGAGAATAAACAGGTAATAAACTAGAATCAGGACCATAAGGAAGAACAATACCAAATATGAGTTAGGGTTTCGTATAGAGCATGATATAGTCAGGAATAATCGAACACAAAAACCTTAACAAGCAAACATAAGTAAGAATCACATAATTGTATGATGTTTATGAGAAACACACAAATCAACTAAACACAACAACCAAGACGAACTCAGAACCTTAAAAATGGATTTTTTTTAATAGAATAACACGAGTAAAGGGAGAATGCTTAATCAAACATTTAAAATATATTGAGAATCATAGGTTAGTACCAAAAATTAGAAGAGAAAGCGTTTTAAAGGGGTTAAGAAACCCTAGTTGAAAATGAAGCGTTATTTTAGGGAAATCAAAAAACCTTTAAGGAAAATAACAAAGAGCCCATAATATACACATATCTAAGTCAGATCGAAAATAAAATCAGAAAATACCAGGGGTTAGGGTTTCAGAGAGTTGAAAAAACAAGGAGAACCTTAAAGATGCTGCCATCGTTAGCCGGAAAAGCCATGGCTCTTACTCAAATGGCCGGAGGAGGCCGGAAGATGGCATGAGGGACCATAGGTAGGAACTGAACCACTCCAGGCTCGTCTGAGGGCCTTAGGGTGCCTTAGACCGGTGTAGGGTGAAGCAATCACCAGGAGATAGTGAAAGACCACAGTTTCCGGCGAGGGAACTAGCTGGAGAAGACGAACAAACTCCATTGGAGGTGGAGAGATAAGGGAGGTTCTAGAGAGAACCAGAGAAAGTTGAGAGGTTAGGAAATGAGGGGTCAGAGGGGGTAGTCTTTAGGGTTATTAATGGTAAGAGTGAATCTGGGTCGTTGATCAAATTTGATCAACGGTCCAGATTACACATAGGATTGGGTCGGGTGATTTTAATGGATTGAGCCTGGGGTCTTGGGTTAACTCGATTGGGTCTTGGGCTGGTTTCAATTGGGTTGGGGTCAGATTAAATTAGGCTATAACTTAAATAGAAAGGGTTAATTGTCAAACACCCAATTAAATAAAAATAGCTAACAATTACATAAAATGAAATGAAGGCTAAATAGGTGAAATTAAGGTAATTAACTAGTATTTAAAATATAAAATGACTGATTATTGAATTAAAATAGCATAAAAATGTACAATTAGGCTATAATTGCAAAATTGTTGTAATTATAGCTAAATAATGCCAAATTGGCCAATTTGTGAAATAATTAAATCCTAATAGGATTAAAAATGATATATTTAGCTAATTAATATTTTGAAACTCTTTATAATACAATTTATGAATAATTATTGAATATAAAAATACTGAATAAATTGGAAAAGGTTTTGATAAAAATATGAAAAATTTTGGAAAATACCAGTTATTATAAAGAGTGAATTTGGAGGTATATATACAAATTTTAAAATAATTTGAGAGAAAATTGGGTATCAACAGCTGCCCCTCTTTACCCGGGAAGGATGGAAGCGTTGTCGGGTAAAGATATGATGGCCAATTTTGACCGAGTGGGAATAGCTTGAAAGGTTCAGGCCGCACCCTGGCTCCTGAGCTACCTACATATTCCCTGGTCTTACAGGAATCAGGTCGTATGTAGTTCTGGGGTCATCAGTGAAGTATATCGATGAAATTTTACAAGAACGGACGCCAAGTACAGGGTTAGATGGGAAAACGGCTTACGGGATAGTGAAGAGACCTGGAGCGAAACCACTCCCGCCTGGATGGTTGTCGCTTGCCAGATTACATGCAAATAAATAATACAAGCGTATATTGTGCGTAATTTAAACATGATGCAAATTCTCGTTGGACGATGAATGTTGTCTTTGGACGATTAAGAATGACGTCTTTAGACCATGATGTCCTGGGCCATGAATTGCTTGATGCAGGATTCGCAGGCCATGAAATGATGTTCTCGGGCCATGAGGATGGTGCCTTTAAACCATGATGCCTTTGAATAATGATATGCAAAATGATAAAAAGAGATTCTCAGGCCATGGCATGGTGTTCTCGGGCTATGAAGATGGTGCCTCCGAATGATGACGCCTTTGGATAGGTTGGTGATATTTCAGCCCATGAAGATGCAATAGCATGATGCTAACAAGACAGAGCTTAGTCTTGCGAATTTAAAAGGGCATAGCTTAGCCCGAAAGGAAGCGCATGATAGAGACAGGGGTTGATTTTTAAAATTAAATGGGAGACATCATTTAGTCTCGGAAGGCAGAAAGGTAGCCTTATACAAGATGCGGATGCAGATGAAGACAACGTTTAGTCTCGGAAGGTAGAAAGGTAGCCTTATGCAAGATGCAGATGCAGATGAGACAGTTTTTAGTCTCAGAAGGCATAAAGCTAGCCTTATGCAAGATGTTGATGCAGATGGAGACAACGTTTAGTCTCGGAAGGCAGAAAGATAACCTTATGCAAGATGCGGATGCAGATGGAAATAACATTTAGTCTCAGAAGGCAGAAAGGTAGCCTTATTCTAGATGCGGATGCAGATGGAGACAGAGTTTAGTCTCGGAAGGCAGAAAGGTAGCCTTATGCAAGAATTAAATAAACGACAATAGAAATTCTTAATTGGTGTTAAATTGCGGTAGAGCATTGTGATAATGAAGCATCGTTTATGCTGATAACAAATGTTGGCGTGTGTAATGAGTTTGAGGAATAATGTCTGCCCTTTGAGCGGATAATATGTTTTGGGGATTTTGCAATTTGTGCCTGCATCCAAAGAAAAATCGTGAGTTTTGTAAAGGGGGAAGGTTAGTTCGCATTCCCGCCGGCTCTGCTCGGCTCGCTTGCTTGGTCATGATGATACTGTATGTATCAATGGGGTAGCGTTTGCTAAACAGGCTGCTTCAGAAAAAATAAATATGCATGATTTTGTAAGAGTGCAATATATAATCTAAAATAGCTTTAAGATGAACTGATGACGTGACACGGTTCGAGACATTGCGACTTCTTCCGCTGCGGAATTTTGAGGGTCCTCCTCAAAATTCTGCCCCAAATTTCTAGGTGGATGCCTCTGACTGCTGCTCGCGCCGTGACTGGATGATCTTGCTTCAGAATTTTGAGGGTCCTCCTCAAAGTTCTGCCCCAGTTTCTAATTGCGGGGAAAACTAGATTTTTATTGAATTGTGACCGAACCCATAGGGCTGCCTACGTATCCCCTCTTAAATGGGAATCAGGTCAGGCGTAGTTCAAATTACATCATTGAGGAAGCATAAGGATTACACATAGTAGCGCTTGACTACATCTGAATTGATTGGCTTGGGCCAGACTTCTCCGTCCATTTCTGCAAGTATAAGTGCTCCTCCTGTCAGCACTCTATGAACCATGTACAGACCTTGCCAGTTGGGAGAGAACTTCCCCTTGGCTTCATCTTGATGCAGAAAGATTTTCTTTAACACCAGTTGCCCTGGTGTGAATCGCCTCGGCTTGACTTTCTTGTTGAAGGCCCTGGCCATAATGTTCTGATATAGTTGACCATGACATACTGCATTCATTCTCTTCCCTTCTATGAGGGTTAGATTCTCATAACGGCTTCTTACCCACTCTGCGTCGTTGAGCTCAGCTTCCTGTATAATTCTTAGAGATGGAATCTCCATTTCGATAGGAATCACAGCCTCTGTACCATACACTAGCATATAGGGAGTTGCCCCTGTTGATGTGCAGACAGTGGTGCGGTATCCCAGTAAGGCGAATGATAACTTTTCATGCCATTGCTTGTGCATTTCTATCATCTTTCTTAGTATCTTCTTGATGTTTTTGTTAGCAGCCTCTACGACTCCATTCATCTGAGGTTTGTATGCTGTGGAATTTTTGTGTTTGATCTTGAAAGTTTCACACATATCTTTCATCAAGTCACTGTTGAGATTAAAACCATTGTCGGTGATGATTGACTCTGGAACTCCGAACCGACAAACAATACGGTCACGGAAAAAGTCGGTCACAACTTTCTTGGTAACTGCTTTGTAGGAGGCTGCTTCGACCCATTTAGTGAAGTAGTCAATGGCGACCAAAATGAACCTGTGGCCATTGGAAGCGGCCGTCTCAATTGGTCCAATAACGTCCATACCCTAGGCGACGAATGGACATGGTGAGCTTGTTGCATTGAGCTCACTTGGAGGCACTTTTATCATATCCCATGTATCTGACAGCAGTGGAACTTCTGAACATACTGGATGCAGTCCGTTTCTATAGTCATCCAAAAGTAACCAGCTCAGAGTATTTTCTTTGCTAATACAAAACCGTTCATATGTGGGCCACAGGTCCCTGCATGAATTTCTTCTAGCAACTTTGATGCTTCCTTCGCGTCAACACACCTTAATAAACCCAAATCAGGGGTCCTCCTATACAGGATTCCTCCGTTGTGAAAGAAATTGTTGGACAATCTCCGAAGTGTGTGTTTCTAAGTGGAATTTGCAAGCTCGGGGTATTCTCCTTTTGCCAAGTACCTATCAATGTCATGAAACCAAGGATTTCCGTCTGCTTCTTATTCGATATGGGCACAATAAGCTGGCTGATTATGGATTTTTATGGGAATAGGGTCGATGAAATTCTTGTCCAGATGCTGGATCATTGAGGACAAAGTAGCTAATGCGTTAGCGAACTCATTCTGGATTCTGGGGACGTGCCGGAACTCTATCTTTGTGAACCTCTTTCTCAATTCCTGTACGTGGTGCAGATACGGCAGTATCTTAGAATTCTCTGTTGCCCATTTTCCTTGTACCTGATGTACCAATAAGTCTGAATCACCAATCACTAACAGCTCCTGGACGTTCATGTCAATGGTCATATTGAGCCCCAAGATGCAGGCTTCATATTCGGCCATATTGTTGGTGCAAGGGAACCTAAGTTTGGCGGATATCAGATAATGATGACCGGTCTCTGATACTTGCTCCAATACCGACTCCCTTGAAGTTTGCTGCTCCATCAAAGAACATCCTCCAACCATCATAGGATTCTGCAATATATTCTCCTATGAATGATACCTCATCATCAGGAAAATATGTTTTTAGGGGTTCATATCCTCCGTCTACAGGATTCTCAGCAAGATGATCTGCCAGAGCTTGTCCTTTAACTGCCTTCTGATTCATGTAAACAATGTCGAATTTGCTCAGAAGGATCTTCCACTTGGCTAGCTTGCCAGTGGGCATGGGCTTCTGAAAGATATACTTTAATGGATCCATCCTTGATATGAGATATGTTGTGTAGGCATAGAAGTAGTGCCTCAGCTTTTGGGCGACCCAAGTTAGAGCACAACAGGTACGCTCTAATAGAGAATACCGGGCCTCATATGGAGTGAACTTCTTGCTGAGGTAATAAATAGCTTGTTCCTTCCTTCTTGTCTGATCATGCTGCCCCAGAACACAGCCAAAAACTCTGTCTAATACTGCAAGATAGAGTAGCAAAGGTCTGCCTGGCTCGGGCGGTACTAGGACTAGCAGTGTTGACAAATATTCCTTGATTCTGTCGAAAGCCTTTTGACAATCATCGGTTCATTTGGTCGCAACGTCTTTTTTTAACATCTTAAAGATTGGCTCGCAGATGACTGTAGACTGTGCTATAAACCTGCTGATGTAATTAAGCCTCCCCAAGAAACTCATCACATCTTTCTTGTTCCTTGGTGGCGGTAACTCTTGAATGGCTTTGACCTTGGACGGATCCAATTATATTCCCCAGCGGCTTACAATAAATCCCAGCAGCTTCCCAGCAGGAACCCCGAATGCACACTTCGCGGAGTTTAGTTTCAGATTGTATTTTCGCAACCTATTGAAGAACTTCCCCAAATTCTCCATGTGATCAGCAACTTTCTTTGATTTGATAATGACATTATCTACGTACACCTCGATCTCTTTGTGAATCATGTCATGGAATATGGTGGTCATGGCCCTCATGTAAGTGGACCTTGCATTCTTTAGACCGAATGTCATCATCTTGTAACAATACACTCCCCATGGCGTAATGAACGCCATTTTCTCAGCATCTTCCTCATCCATCCAGATCTGGTGATAACCAGCGAAGCAATCCACAAAGGACTGCAATTCATGCTTGGCGCAGTTATCAATCAGAATGTGTATATTTGGCAAGGGGAAGTCATCTTTCGAACTGGCCCGATTGAGATCCCGGTAGTCGACGCAGATTGGCACAGGTACAATGTTGGCTAACCATGTCGGATACTCTACTACCCGGAGAACTTTGGCGTTGATCTGCTTGGTAACCTCTTCTTTGATTTTCAAACTCATGTCGGGTTTGAACTTTCTGAGCTTTTGTTTCACTGGTGGACACATTGGATTGGTTAGCAGTTTGTGAGCCACAATAGATGTGCTTAGACCAGTCATGTCATCATACGATCATGCAAATACGTCCTCATACTCTTTTAGAAACTCTGTGTATTCTTTCTTTTCTGATGGTGACAAATGAATGCTGATGCGAGTCTCCTTGACATTTTCTGAATCTCCCAGGTTGATAACTTCAGTCTCATCCAGGTTGGACTTAGGTCTGTTCTCAAAGTTCTCAACTTCTTTGACAATCTCGTCAGGTATGTCGTCTTCATCTGAATCAATGTCCGTTTGCCGCGTTGTCTCATTGCATTTCACAGTCATCGGTTCATCAAGACAAGTAATAGTAATGTTGTATAAGTAAAGTAATGGGATAAAACAATAACAATAAATATCAGATTCATAAAATTTAGGAGATTCTTTGATAGATTGAATAACTGTTTTGAACATTGAAGATCCTTATTGCAGAAAATGGGAAAATGTAGGAAAAGGAAAATCGTTTAGTAAATAAAACAGTAAATAATGCTTGTTTTAGATTTGCTACCCAAAGGCTCGTCGGGCTTTGGTTGTCTTGATAGACCAGTTCTTGAGATATGCCCCCTTAATCACGGTCAATATGGAAAGGCCTTCCTCCCTCTCTCCCTCGAGAAAAACACAGCAATCAACATCATCATCCTATAGGAACAAACTCCTCATTGCTGCAAGTGCTTCTTCTTCATTTGAACCGTAGATAGTGTCGGCTTGCTTGAAAGTCTGCTCAAGATGAGGTATTGGCTGCTCAAAAGGGTAATAGGGACCGCGCTAAGGTGGCGACCAGTCATTGAATTCCTGCCAGGTGTACTCATACCCCAAACCGAAAGTGGTGCCATGTTCCTTGAGCTTTATGGGCTTCGTGATCCCTTGGAGGTTTTTACCGAGCCCTTTGCCTGGCTCACATCCTCTCCAGTTCAAGATGCTCTCGATCTTGTTATCCCATCATTTTTCCTTGTCGATATCATTGACCCGTTCAATATGGTGGTAAGTTCCTCTGCCTATCTTTCTTTTCCTGTCAATCACCGAAATAGTTTGACGGCTATAAATGGGGTTGCTATCGTCACCATGAATAATCACCTCTTGGTGGTTCCACTCAAATTTTACCGCCTGATGTAGTGTTGAGGCTATGGGCCCAACAACATGAATCCAGGGTCGCCCCAACAATAGGTTGTAGGATGTCGGAACATCTATCACCTGGAAATCCACTTCGAACCAAGTTGATCCCATCTGTAGACATAGACTGATCTCCCCCATGGTGGACCTCTGAGAACCGTCGAAGGCTTTCACATTGATCGCCCTATCCTTTATCTCATGTAGCCTTTTACCCAATTTCTTGAGTATTATCAACGGACAGATGTTAAGGCTGGAACCTCCATCGATCAAGATTCTTGTGATGAAATGATTGTCGCACTGAACGATGATGTGCAACACTTTGTTGTGCCCCAATCCTTCAGGTGGTAGCTCATCCTCATGAAAAGTGATTTTATGACTCTCCAGTACCTGGCCTACCATATTGGCCATTTCCCCACTAGTGATGTTGATTGACACATATGCTTTACTCAACACTTTCAACAAAGCATTTCTGTGTGTTTCGGAATTCTGAAGTAGAGAGAAGATGGAAATTTGTGTTAGTGTCTTATTCAGCTGGTCGATTACAGAATACTCCTTAGCCTGTATCTTTCTCCAAATGACATCGGGACCCGTTTCGATAAGGGGAGGCCGGTTGGCGGCCTGCTTGCTTGACTCGGCCAGATGCTCAGGGGTGTAGACCCTACCAGTTCTCGTCATACCCTGTGTTGCGGCAGCTTCCTCAGACCTAACCTTGCCTTTCCTTCTTGCCTCGGCTGTGTAGTCCCAAGGAATAACGTTTGAATAGAAGGGTGGTGTGGTTGACATTGCCACCGGAATTGGTGCATCCCTCTTTATTTCAAACGGAACGTGTGTTCGGGGTGACAAAATTGCGACCTCGAACGAAGCTGGTGTATTTGCTGGAGATACAAACTCAACTTCAATTGGCACTGGTGACTTTACCGGTGGCGCTGCCTCAAATTCAAATGGTATAGACATATTCACCTCAGCGGCTTCGGATGGCTGAATCTGGACTATGATCGGTTTGAGAGTGACTGCGGATTTCTTTGGGTCATCGCCTTCTGTGATCAACCCGATCGACCCCTCGGGATCCCAATCATCTTTTATTTCAATCATATGGATACCTCTACCCTTATGGTCTGGCAGAGGATTGTCGCGAACGTTTGGGGCGGGGTCTTTTGCTACAATAATCTTGTTGTCAATGAGAGCCTGTATTTTGTCCTTCAGAGAACGACATTCTTCGATGGTGTGTCCCTTCATGCCGGAATGGTATGCACAGGATTTGTTTGGATTGACCCATTGAGAAGGATTCTTAGGGGTGGCAGCAGGGATAGGTGTAACATAACCAGCAGCTTTGAGTTTTTCATATAGCTAGTCAACGGGCTCGGCTATGGTAGTGTATTGCTTTGGAGGACGGCGATCAAAATTGGGACGAGGTCTAGGGAAGTTTTGGCGTGCAGGAGGGGATTGGTAATGAGATGGCTGGGAATTATAAGTGTGGTAGATAGGAGTGGGTTGTGGATATTTGCGCGAAGCAGGTTGATATGTAGGTGGTGGAGCTTGGTAGGAAAGTGGTGGAGTTTTATAATTTTGTGGTGGTGCTTGGTAATTTGGTGAGAGTGCTCGATAATTTGGTGAGGGATGATATGTGACTGGAGGTTTCGGATAGGTTTGGTACTTGAGTGGGGACTTGGTTCTTTGTGAAACCATTACGGCTCCCACACCTCTCTTCTTAGACACACCACCAGACTGTAGAGCCTTGTTAGTGGCTTGCAAGGCTTCAAAATTTGTGAACATACCGCTTTTAATACCTTCTTCAATCCGCTCACCCAATTTGATGATGTTAGAGAACTTGTGACCTTCAACAATCATTAACCGTTCATAATATTGCGGGTCCTGAGCCCGAACAAAGAACTTGTTCATCTGTACTTCTTCTAGAGCAGGTCTGACTTTAGCGACTTCGAACCTCTAGCGAGTAGCATACTCGCGAAAGGTTTCTGTAGGTTTCTTCTTCAAATTTTGAATGTAGAACACGTCTGGTGCGTTCTCTGTGTTGAATATAAACCTGTCCATGAAATCAGACGCCATGCTTACCCAGTTTGACCATCTCTTGGGGTTTTGGATGATGTACCAAGACAGTGCATCTCCCTTCAAACTCCTCATGAACTGCTTTATGCGGATTCTTTCATCCTTTCCCACGCCAACCAATTTGTCGCAATAGCTCCTCAAATGGACTCTCGGATCACCAGTATCGTCAAATATTTCGAACTTTGGAGGTTTGTACCCCTCGGGCAGTTCGACATCAGGTTGGATACAAAGGTCTTCATAATTCAACCCTTCAATCCCCTTGGTCCCTTCAACACCTTGAACTCGGCTGGTCAGTTTCTTAAGCTCCTCGGCCAGGTTCCTGATAAGTAAATTCTTTTCGTCAGACTCGGACGCCTGTGGGATAGTCGGAGTGGAGTGGGTCATGGTTTCCACATAGATGGGATTGTTATAGGTGTGGAAATGGTCTTTCGCGGGGTTTTGAGGTTCTGGGATGAGTAGTGAAGTGTTATTTGAGGCGTGGCAAGCATTGCAATGTGTCAGGAGAGTTTGTTTCTTTGGGGGAGTGGTGTGATGATGGGGCGCGGGATGATTTTGCTGTCTTTGGATATTTTGTGGAGGTGCAGGGTTTTGAGCATTTGGAAGTTGACGTCAGGGACGTTGAGGGAAAATGACAAGTTGGCCAGATTCCGGACTTGATCGAACTCTTCCTGAAACTTCAGCAATTTTTGTTCAACTGGCGACATGTTCTCATGCAGGACATGAATACCTCGGCCATCAGTGGCCTCTACCCGTTCAATCACATTGTCCTTTCTGATGTCGCTGGACTCTTTCATCTTACTTTTGCCTTTGTCTTTGCCCTTAGGAGGGTTAGGGGGAGGAGTAGGTGGAGGGCCCTTGGATCTGGTGCGATAGGCTGATGATGCCAGAATGCACGAACTAACCTTTGGGGAGCGGAGTAAGAAAAAATAAAAACAAAAGGTAACCAAGTCAGTGAGGATTGTGAAAAGAGTATTACAGTATTTAAACACATAATGCGGAAATGAAAGTGTGTCCTAAGTTGGGGACCTCTTTGTGCCTGAGGTAGGCCTAGCGACAAATTGATTTAGAGAACTTAAAATGCTAAATTCCTCATTTTATTGATAATAAAATAGACAAATCCCAAAATAACATACGAAGAATAAAATCACTAATGGTCATTGACCTTATTACATTGATAGAAAAATAAATACATTCCTATCTACTTGGTCCCTGAAGGATCTTCCCCAGATTCGGCATTCCTGCTTTCTTCTAACAGCTTTCCCAGCTCGCGAAGTCCAGCAACAGATAAGTTCTGGCTAGGTATCCCCCTGCAGCTCCCTCAACCTTTTGACAATCTTCAACCTTTTTGATGAACTTTTCTTCCAAATCGATTATACCTCGTTCCAAATACCCCAGCCTCTTGTTGGCACTAATAGCCATGTCCTTCCATTCCCCGATCAGTCTTTTGTTGGACTCATGTATCTTGTGGTGGTGATCATCCTCATTTTCCCGGATCCTTTTACGCAACTGGTTGAACTTGACTTGTGCTTCAGCCCTTTCATCTACAACTCTGTGACCTCGGATGTACCCTGGCTTGCTCTGACCACCCAGATCTTCTTCTAACCAACCCAGATAGAAAGGGGTATAACCGGCGTGATGCATGTCAGACTCGATGGTGTCTTTATCAAGTATAACCTTACAGTGCCATAGGTGTTGATCTTGGCACTTGTGAGGACTGTCATTATCTTGAAAGTCGGCTCGGAGATGGCTCATATTCTCGACCCTAGGGATGACTTTTTTCCTTCATGCCTGCCTCATAACTCGAATAGGGACGTAAGGGTATGTCCCCCTTAGACCAATCAATACCAGAAATGATGCGTCTCGATATCGAATGATGAACTCATCCGTTGGAAATCATTCGAACATCCATTGAACCTGTTCTTCAGTCAGGTTATCAAAGATCTCGACCCATCCTTTAGCATCTTCAGGTTGAGCGAACATGTCAGGGATATAGTTCATTCTCTTTGGGTGATGGAAAGCGATGTGGTCATCCCACATTCGGCGGTGGATGTCCTGTCGATATTTCCCCTTTTGGAGATGTTCTACAATCCAAAGATGAAGTAACATATTGCAACCTTCGAAATGCTTTGCTCCTTGTTGACATTTTTCTAAGGCCCGGTACATATCTACAACGATTATGGGCACAATGCTGAAATATTGCCCATTTAAGCCTTCCATTATGGTCTTAGTTACCATGGCTAGCCCGGTATGGATCCTTTCTTTCTTCATCGGGAACACGATCAATCCCAAAAAGCAGACCATAAACACGAACACTCGGCGATGGACGTATCCCATAGAGGTGATAGCAAACTCGTCATGGTAGGTACGGTATGATTTGCTGTAGCCATACCGTTCGTACAAGTAGTCAAAAGGAATGTACGAATCCTCCAGACATACCAATTCCGCGTCCTTTTTCAGACCCATCATTTTGAGGAAACTTCTGCATGTGCGGTTCTCAAGCATCAGCAACCCCGGAGTTTCCCATACTAGGTTAGCCAACCCTCTTATCTCTTCTATCAGGGGTGCCATTTAGATGTTCCCAAAGCAGAACACAGATCTTTCGCGATCCCAGAACAGGGTAGAAGCCTCTACTATCATTTTGTTAGGCTGGATTTCTAAAAGAGATGGTAGATTTCCCAAGTGTTTTCTGACGATAGCTTTGTCGCTAGAGTGTAGATCCTCTCACCAACTCAACAATTTTGGGTGGATGTTGGAGACCATGCCGAATCTGGGGACTTCGTGCCTCATTTTTTTTCCTGCAAAACAAATAGGCCCTTACCCCCACCAGACTCGACTATTTAACGTCAATAATTAGCAGGAAGCATTTAGTTCTCCAAATAAATGCACATAACGTGAGGGCGTCCGTTTGGGTTTAGGGAAACCCGGTGGACTTTTGGATAAGGCTATCTTAAAATCTATCGTGCGGACGACACTTTAGCTTTGACTAGGTTTGACCATGATGCATGCAACAGTTCGACAGACGAAGGTTTCTATGGGGTTTTAGACTGGTACCCTTGAGCGGACAACTCAAGGGGGAAAGGCACGGAACCATCGTCTGCACCGCTGATCGACTGGTTTTACCACTAATAAGCCTTTTCGAATTTAGGGGGTGATAATATAGGAAGGGCGCAACCACTCATCAAGAGTTGCTACAGTATTTTGTTTGGCACGAGTGAAGTATGAATGTTGAGCATGATTTATGCAATAAGTGTTAAAACAAGTTGTCACGTATTTGCATGTTAAAGAAAACGGTAAAAACAGTAATAATGATTTAAAGCAGTTACAAAAAGGAAACAAAGAGACATGTCAGTTACGTTTGGAAATAAATATTCGAAGTAAACAATTAATTACATGCAACGGGAATGGGAAAGGGTGCAAGTGTTAAAATAAAGGCATAAATTCACTAAACAATTCGAAATGGTAAAAGCCTATAATCCCCAGCAGAGTCGCCATGCTGTCGCACCCCCTTTTTTCTCGCAGAGATCGGATTTATGACATTGGTTGGGACAACTCGTTCCTTTTGGGAAAGGGGTTTGCATATTTTGAAGAGTCGCCACCTAACAATTTTAACGGTGCATTAGAGTACCTAAATGGTTCAATTACATCTACGTTGCTAACCAGAGACTTGAGTAAGGGCTTGAAATTATCATAAGGAGAAGGTGTTAGGCACCCCTCAGGATCCACAAGTGTGGTTTCTGGCCAAATGGTTTCGTGAATTTGTACAGATAGAAAATAACAAGTAAAGGCTCAAATAAGAGGGGATTTAAGTCTTAAGCATGCAGATGTTTGAAAATAGTAAAGGAGATTAGACTTGAAAAGGATTACGNTTACCCTTTACCCTCCCCCCTAAAGGTGATTAAAGCGCGTGTTGGTCACGGATTCTATTGCGTGATATTACCCGTCCCATCCTATCAGTCCTGGAGGAGGTTAGGACTACTATCCTAAAAGGTAGGTACTAGGCAGACCCTCAGGTTTAAAGGGATAAGATTCTAAGGCGACAAGCAAGGAACATATAGGACTGCAGTTAGTGGGAAACACATAGGAGCATATAGGAAGCTCAAATTTTTCCTCCGCAGATAATGCATATAATTAGCACGACTCAAACACATATAAGGGCAGTAATGTTAATTAAGATCCTAAGACATGGTATCTAGGTGAATTCAGAGGATAAACAGACAGGCAGACTTGTTTTATAACTCAAGGAAAACATGCTCTCAATCACTTTGCCTAATGATTTTAAAAGAAAGACCTATTAGTGTTAAGCAGCACACACAAGAAAGACAAATTTCTAATTTTGAAAAAATTAGTTACCTAAGTCTTACCTAGGAGAGGGTAGTGTATGTTAACAGAATTATTAAAGGAATTGTTGCAAATTATTACTTAAACATGTTGTTCTAGGTTGTTCAGAACACAGAAGCATTACCAGTTGTTTTTAGAGAAAACTGAGTGGGGTTGTTATACCTTTTATACATCAGTAGTTAGACCAAATGTAGTTGAGTGATTAGGGACCTATAACATGATATTTAATGCACATATAGAGATGTAGAATGATGCGTATGCAGAAGTCCTAAGCATGATTTCTAAATGCTCGATATAATCATAGTTTCAGAAGATGCTAAAATGATAATTTATTTTAATGTTGTTTAGCCTAAGACAAGATTTCTAAGCGTACATGGCAGTGTGGAACATGATAGTAGAAAATACCATTTATTAGCAGGATTTTTCTAAGTAAAAGTGAACATGCTGAAACATTAGGCATAAGACCTAATAAACATGATTTCTAATGCATGAATTTTAACACGTGAGCCTAAACATGATCTCTATTACACAGGTAGGAGATAAAATCAAACAAGATGGTTCTAATGCATGAATTTTAACACATGGGCCTAAACATGATCTACATTGCACAGATAGGAAATAAAGTCTAATAGCATGATTTCTATCCCTTTGATAACTAATGCATGCGTAGCTACCCATCCCTTTTCACTATCCATCCCCTGAGTTGTTTACAGATTATTACAGGCTAGGGAATTATGAATTACACAACTAAAGGAAAATAAGAAGTTACTTATATAGGGAGCCTTCAATTAGGCCCATATCTTCCAAACCTCACTGCCTTATGGTATTGCATAGCCTGTTCATAATCCGGATGTGTCAGAGTTTCCTAAAGACCTCAAGGGCTCCCGGGCAGTGGTCACACCCAGACATAGCCAAAATATTTAAACATGCTCAATGTGGAAGTGCCAGCCTTGTGTGTCAGAGTTCAGAGGGTACTCAAAGGGTTCCCAAAGCAGTGCTCACACGAAGGGGGCTAAACTTAGACTTCTAAGAGTGCGTGAGAGTGCTTTTGTTTAAAAGGATTTAAGTAAGGAACAGTTTGAGAAAGAGTAAGTGAGAAAACAGTTTTTGAAGAATGAAATGGAAAATTAACATCACAAAGGACCAAGGATAGTCCAACAAACACAAACAAGGGTAATGGGATTAGGGACAAATACAGAGCATGTAAGGGCAAACATACAACAGGCATATAAGCACACAGACATGCAATCAACAAACTTCTAAGGGTCTAGAGGATCAGGGGGGTACAATCCTAGGTCAAATTAACACCTAAGGCCATGGTTAAACTAATGTACCAGTCATAGGCATGTAAGAAGTAGGTGCTAAGTGTACAGAAACATGCTGGTCATAAACAGATAAAGCCTAATTTAAACATGTAGAGGGGACTTTAGGATCCTAGATATATGCTTAAAAATAAGTAAGCAAGTTAGAAGCATGCTGAAAAATAAGTAAGTAAGTTAGAAGCATGCTGAATCACAACAGTAAGGAAACATGTTGGTTTGAAGACTGAAATATAAATTAGGAAATACCAGTAAAGTGAAGAAAGCAATAAAACAAATAGGAAAGTAAGAGAATGCACAATAGCTAGCCTTGGCTTGCAGCCGGCTAACCCAAATTAGTGGTAACTAGCACAGAAGGAAGAGCAGAAAGGCTTTTGAATTGTGAGAGAGATTTTTTGAACAGATTAGTTCGTGTGTCTGTGTGTGTGAATAGAGTATATATAGTTTTGAAAAGTAGGCAGAGGAATAAGGTAAAAATAATAATTCAGCAGTAATTATAGAAATAATCATCAATTAGAGTTAATTTTGTATACAGACTTTCTTTAGTTAAGGAATCATACCCAAACGGTAATAAGTATTGGCAACAAAAGGAAAGGAATCAAGCAAAGTGTATATAATTATAGAAATAAACACAATTATGGTCCAATCAATACAAGTATTCCCCACAATTAAGGAGTCACAGTTCAAACGGATACCACAGTAGTAAAGAAGGGAAGAGAACTAATTTGAAAAACTGATTTTAATCGTACAAAGAGTAGTAAATAATAGGGCATGTGATTAAGGCTAGGTAAAAAATATATTAATTAAGGAAAGTATATAATTAATTGACAACATACTTATACATAACAAAAAGTAGAAAATAATTCTGAAAATTAGTAATCATAGGGAATCAGTTATCAAATAAGGCAAGTGCCACACAAATATGCAAAATTAGTAAAGAGTTCTAAGTAAAAGTACACATAATCACAGCTTTAAGGAAAATATCATAGTTCTAAGGAAATAGAGAAGATAACATTGAGAATAAGTAGGTAATAAACTAGAATCAGGACCATAAGGAAGAACAATACCAAATATGAGTTCGGTCTTCGTATAGAGCATGATATAGTCAGGAATAATCGAACACAAAAACCTTAACAAGAAAACATAAGTAAGAATCACATAATCGTAGGATGTTTATGAGAAACACACAGATCAACTAAACATAGCAACCAAGACGAACTTAGAACCCTAAAAATGGGGTTTTTTTAACAGAATAACTCGAGTAAAGGGAGAATACTTAATCAAACATTTAAAATATACTGAGAATCATAGGTTATTACCAAAAATCAGAAGAGAAAGCGTTTTTAAAGGGGTTAAGAAACCCTAGTTGAAGATGAAGCGTTATTATAGAGAAATCAGAAAACCTTTAAGGAAAATAATAAAGAGCCCATAATATACACAGATCTAAAAGAAAATCGGAAAATACCAGGGGTTAGGGTTTCAGAGAGTTGAAAAAACAAGGAGAACCTTAAAGATGTTGCCATCGTTAGTTGGAAAAGCCATGACTCTTACTCAAATGGTCGGAGGAGGCCGGAAGATGGCATGAGGGACCATAGGTAGGAGCTGAACCACTCCAGGCTCGCCTGAGGGCCTTAGGTTGCCTTAGACCGATGTAGGGTGAAGCAATAACCAGGAGACAGTGAAAGACCACAATTTCCGGCGAGGGAACTAGCCGGAGAAGACGAACAGACTCCATTGGAGGTGGAGAGATAAGGGAAGGTTCTAGAGAGAAACAGAGAGAACCAGAGAGAGTTGAGAGGTTGGGAAATAAGGGGTCGGAGGGGGTAGTCTTTAGGGTTATTAATGGTAAGATTGAATCTGGGCCATTGATCAAACTTGATCAACGCTCCAGATTACACATAGGATTGGGTCAGGTGATTTTAATGGATTGGGCCTGGGATCTTGGGTTAATTCGATTGGGTCTTGGGCTGATTTTAATTGGGTTGGGGTCAGATTAAATTAGGCTATAACTTAAATAGAAAGGGTTAATTGTCAAATATCCAATTAAATAAAAATAGCTAACAATTACATAAAATGAAATGAAGGCTAAATAGGTGAAATTAAGGTAATTAACTAGTATTTAAAATATAAAATGACTGATTATTAAATTAAAATAGCATAAAAATGTACAATTAGGCTATAATTGTAAAATTTTTGTAATTATAGCTAAATAATGCCAAATTGGCCAATTTGTGAAATAACTAAATCATAATAGGATTAAAAATGATATATTGAGCTAAGAAAAATTTTAAAATTCTTTATAATAAAATTTATGAATAATTATTGAATATAAAAATACTGAGTAAATTGGAAAAGGTTTTGACAAACATATAAAAAATTTCGGAAAAATACCAGTTATTATAAAGAGTGATTTTGGAGGTATATATATAAATTTTAAAATAATTTGAGGGAAAATTGGGTATCAACATGCACAGCCCTAGCTGGGGGGAGATAACTATAACACTAGTCGGGCCTGTTGATTATATATTTACCTGCTGGGGGATATAGCCCATAACATTAGTTAGGCATGTTATACACGCGTATATAGCTATTGTTTGTATTGCATGAATGTATATAAGGCTAGTTCAGTTTTACAGTTACTTGATTGTGGGAATATAGGCCATAACACCAGACAAGTACCATTTCAGATAGTTTTTCAATTTCAGCACAATTTCAACTTAAACTTCAATACAGTTCCATATTAGTTGCTAGTTCAGACTCTTGTTTAGCTTTCAGCTTATATTCAGATTTCCAGCTTACAATCATGCTTTAGTATGCTTTACATATGCTTTCCACCCTACATACTTTGTACATATCGTACTCACGTCCCTTCGGGGGCACTGCGTTTAATGTCGCACAGGTACAAATAGTTCAACATTTGAGCCACATCAGTAGGCCATCCACTACATGTTTGAGTCACTTCGCTTACTTCGGAGTTACTTATCTTTCGATATGTGTACAGTTAGCTAGTTTGGGTATAATGTTGCCATGTTCTGTCCATTACTTTTTTAGTTCAGCACTACTAGAGGCATGTAGATATGCTTATGTGCAGTTAGTATGTGGTTATATGTGAGCTTGTGTTTGCCTTGTCAGCTTTCCAGATTGTACAGTTCTTATCAGCTACTCTTATGCTTGTTCAGTTAGTATATTCCATTAATATTCATGATTAGTTGATTATCAGCATATTTAGTTATGATTGACACTTAGTATCGGTTATCCATCGCGGCCCTAGGCTGGGTCGTGACACATCTAACCCCGTAAACTTTGACAAGAATCTTTTATATATATGTATATATTGAAAATTGTTAATTTAAAACCAAAAGTCTTTAGAGCCAGACGGACTACTATAGTGAGTCTAGTGACTACTAAAGTAGAGTTAAGTCAAAAGGTATGGTAAAGCAGCCTTTCGGACACTAATTGAACAGAATACTGATGCCCTCGTCACGTTAAAATTTTGGATCTGCCTTATATGTAAACCCTGCCACAGTTGGGGCTAGTTTGTATGAATACCTTTTTATCTTACCAATAATAAAAGGCATGTTAAGCTATCGTTTCACCACTTCTTGAAGATCATGTTTGAATATAAGATCTCCTTCTTGAGTTCTCCTACATAAACTTTCTTACTGATTTTTTCAAATACAAGCATATCAGGATGAAACTTGAACAAGGGGAATTAGTTGTCATGAATATGCTTATTTAGGTGCTTTTTAGTAGCGAAGTTTTGTCTCATTTCTGGAAGTGAACTGGTCAAAGAAGTCTGAGATAATTGTATTTTTGTATGATAGCTATGCATTAAATAGTAATAGGTTTAAAAACTACTCCACAAATGCTTTCAAAATTTCAGCCAATGTCTATCACATTCTGCAATTGCTTAGTCATCTCATATAACTACAACTATAACGTCTCAATTTTGAATAGTTACATGAATTTTTTCGGAAATTTATCCTATGTATATTATAATACAAATTTATTTACCCGCTTTAAGTAGAATTTGCTATTATTCGAACTAATTGGGTTTTCTTTATAAATTGTATATATTCTCCCCTTAAAAGACCCCCAAACCATGATTAGTGTATTTAATTAAGGGATTCAATTAACACCCTTTTTCTTTTTTCTTAGGTAAAATACATAAGTTACCCCCTAAATTATGGATCAAATCCATGTTACACATCTTTTGCGGACGAAAATCGCATTTTTTCCAACAAATGAGTCACGTGAATTGTGTCAAATGTCAATTTCTTTTAGTTTTAAATTTTTTTAAATTAAGTCATCTTTTTCCTTGTTTAAAGAATTCTGCCATGGCTGCTCCTTGAGAACTTGACACTTGGACCCCTTCTCTCCACCACCCCATCCCCTTCTTCTCAATTAAACCCACCATGATTTCTCATATCTTTCCTCATTGATTGTTTTTAGCATTTTTGCAGATTTTTATGGAGAGAAATTGTGATTAGAATCAATAATTAAAACTTTTTATAGCTCCCCCAACCATTAAAGCTTGCCTCAAGCTTTTGCATGGAAGATTTCTTTTTTGCGGAAAATCTTAGCTTGAGCTTTTGACGTGCCAAAGTCGATTTTTTTGAAAAATATTTTCAACCATTAAAGCTCAGCTCAAGCTTTAGCACATACGCACATTCTTTAATTTTATTAATGGATGAATTTTTAAATAACTGAATTGTAGAGTTCTTAGTCTTCTTCTCTAAGAAATATACTTTACTTCTTATTATTACAAATTTGTTGCTTCAGTTGTAGGAGTCGAAATGGTACAAAATAAAAAAATTAAAACATGGTAATATCGGTTAATGGTGGTCGAGCTTTTACAGAGGAAAAATTAAAAATAAGTTGGATCTGGGCTCAAAATTTCTAATTCAACTTCAATGGAAAAAATATATATTTGGATGTGTTTTCTGGTGATTTTGGTTAGTTCATGGTGGGGGAAGAGGCTATAAGGTTTGATGGTGAAAGAGATGGACGACAGCCATGGTGGTTTAGAACTTTAGATGGGGAAGATAAAGGGTACAGTTGTAATTTTAATTATGTTATTTTTTTAATAAAAATAATGACACGTGCCACTGTTTGATTGGTGCGTGATATTACACACATTCTGAAAAACTGGGCAAGGGAAAAGTAGTGAATATTAGATACACCTTGGAAAGACGAGTGTGTAATGTGATTTTCGTCCGTAAAAAATGTGTAATAGGGATTTGGTCCATAGTTTAAGAGATAACTTATGTATTTTGTTTTTTTTTTATCACCTCTCCCTATTTTCTTTTGTCGTCATCTCTTCTCTCCTTCCAACAGCCATCATGCAATAATTTCTTATTTTTGTTTATTTTTTCATGTCTACATTGCAATTTAAGAATGTTGAACACCATGTTGACAAGGCAGATTGATCCTTACGTTTAACTTTTATCGTATGAAGCCAATCCTCGAATCAAGACCATAGGGTTAATGGATGAAAATTGATATTCCGGTATGCTTATTATTGTGATGACTGAAAAATCATAGTCATTTTCTCCAGGAGATGTATCCACATGCTAAGATTGGATAATAAAATTTATATAGAATTTATTTACAACTTCCATACAATACTGATACAAGAATTATACAACTATAATAACATACAAAAAAAATTTAATTTTCGTACAACTATAATACAATTTTGATTGATACACACACACACACATAAAAAAACATTCACACAAAAATAATACAACTACAATAAAATACGGTTACATCCCATATTTTCATACGTGAGAGTATGTCGTAACTCAATTGATGTAAGTTCATAAATGAGATTATATTTGAAAGTACATAAAGTAAGTTAATCATGTTACAGTGGAGGTTACAAATCTATCATGGATAACAAGTACCAAGAGGTTTGGAAACTTAGAAGCTAAACGAATCGAAGAAAATAAGTTTTGTCGAAAGTACACAAGTTGGGAATATTATGACATGTACTTTGGGGTGAGACTAGGATTCTTAACATGATAAAAAAGTTATTTTATGAGTTATTTTAGTCGTATGATAGTCGTGTGTTACATTTTTAAGTCAAGCGAGTTGTGGAACAAAAGTTAGCAAAGATCATCACAAGTTACATTCATAATGTGTTAAAAATTAGGTCAAATTAATATAGTTTTTCTCCTATGATACTTGAAATTACGGGATGAACCACATATCAAATTGAAGATCTAAGAGTCTAATTTCTAGCGCATTAAAGTGTTCGTCGATACGACATTGGAGTAGAGATATATTCGCATTTTTGCGAGACTGCACAAGAAGCTCTCAGTGGGACCCACTTAGGCGGTGGACGACCCTTGAACATTTTAAAGGGTTTGGACAGCTCATTTTTAGTCATTTTTGACCAAGTACAGTTCCCGAACTCTCTCAACATCTCTCTAACAATCCTCCATGGTTCCAAGTTGAATTAAAGGTGGTTTTGCCTAGACCTAACTTCAAAATTTAGCCCAACGAAAAAAAATGAGTCTCTATGGTGTTGTGATGCCATTAAGGGTGCTTGTAAGCTAAGTGAAGCTTTGGTTCGAGTATGTATAACACTCTATTGCTTGGTATTAAGCTTATCTATGTGTTGGTTAAGTTATTCGGATTAAGAATTACAAGATAGAACTTAAAGTTGTATAAGAAGTTATTGTCTCTTATTGGACTATTTTGGAGTTGTATATATGACTTCATATAGCTGGAAATTATGGAAAATAAGTTGGATATGATATTGTAAGTATGATTATATTGGTTTACATGTCAATATTGTTGAGGAAACTCGTAATTAGAAAAGAAATGGCTATAAATCACTTGGAAGTTGTCTGTACTGATATTATCTTGTGTTAGGTTTTTTCGATTAACTTTGAAATTGAGTACAAGATTTAAAATCCTTTAAAAGGTATTAGTTATTATGCTGGATATTTTACTTAGTTCAAGAATAAATGATAACGGGGTTGAAGGGTGCTAAAGAGATTCAATTCGAGCTTGCCGCTCGTCGTGATATGTTGATGACTTGTTAATGAAATATTTTGTACCCTATTGTTGATGTTGTTCTTATTGTATTACTCTGATTGTTATTGTTGTTGATATATGGTATTAGAGGAGGTCCTTGTTACAGGGACATGCTTCGCTAATTTACATAAACTAGCTACTAGTTTAAGTTGCGAACTTAACTTTTACTCAACACTGATTTTGAATCTCCTTATGCTATGGTAGATTGAGTTGAGTTATTTGAAGAATTGCTTGGAAGGTATTAAGGACTCAACATAGTTAAGGTATGTTAAGTTGTCCCCTCTTTTCTTTTGGCATGATCCATAGATACAATGAAACGAGCAAACTTGCAACTTTCACAAGTGACTCTATTTTTAGAAGTACTGGGGATGCCTCTGTTCTTGATTCCCCATGTGTCCTATTATTATATCGTCTGTTCATAGGTCTCAGAAAATACGTAAGCTAATAAATTTAATTTCTTGATATTAACCGAAGGCATATTGATCTTATGACATCCCCAGAGATCTTATTGATTTACTTCTTATGCATTGCATTCATTTATACATGCACATTGACTCATGAACAGATGCTGTTATATACGTGTATATTATATGTAAATGGGGTATGGGGAAAGGTTATGGCGTTATATACGTGTCACTAGAGCCGTCAATATGGGTTGGCCCGTTAGGCCAGCCCAGCCCAGCCCGTGATTTAGCAGGGTTAGGCTAGAGTTTTTGGAGCCCATTTAAAAATTAGGCTTTTAAGCCCGGTCCGAGTAAGCCCGTGCCCCGTGAAGCTTGACTGAGACTGGGTTGGGCCGGCCCGTGGGCCTAATAATTTTTTTTTATTTAAAATATATGAAATATAGAACGTATACTGCCTCTAGCGATGGAAAGTCAGAATTGGATCTTTACTTAGAGGAACCAAAGCTTGATCTTGAGAAGTTCCAAGAGATGGATGTTGTCATGTATTGGAAGGACCATTCTAGAAATATCCCGATCTTTTGGTGATGACGCGTGATTTACTTAGTATTCCTATTACTAATGTAGCATCAGAATTAGCATTTAGCATTGGTGGACGTGTTTTGACAAAGTACAGAAGTTGCATCCATCATGAAAAATCCAAATACTTGTTACTACTCGAAATTGGTTGCACGACTTTTTCCAAACTCAAACTGGTAATATTTTTTTTTACGTGAATTTGAATATTATTAGTTTTAAAAATTTAATTATTCTTAATATTTAACTAATTAATATTGCATATGAATTGTAGATGTAGATGAAAGTGAAGATGTTAAGACAACCTTGTTACAAGCGGATTCAAATGTGCTTGATGAAAATGACGTGTTGTATATCCCATAAGCGTCATGGACGTTCTCTTGAATAGTTTGTTTTGAGTTTTGACTTTTGACTTTTAGTGAATGAAGTATAGTCTTGTTTTTTACTTTTTAGTGTTTATCGTAATATATTGAAACAATGTAAAAATTTATTAAGTTTTACAAAAAAATTCTTATAAAATATTTCTTAACGTTTAAATATTTATCTTTTTTTAGGTTATAACTTAAAGAAAAAATATAAAATTATATTTTAAAAAATTATGGGTCGGCCCGTGAGGGCCCGCAGCCCACATAGGGCAGGGGTGGGCTGGCCATTATAAGGCCCGTCAAAATGGTGTGCTAGCCCAACCCAGCCCGTCAATTGTTAAAGCCCTCGTAGGCTGGGCTGGGCTGGGCTAACTCGGCCCGGCCCATATTGACAGCTCTATACGTCACCACCTGATTATTTTGATGATCTCGTCCACAGAGGCCGAGATGATATGATGGGATGCCCTCAGAGGCTTGATGATGTTATGTATGCACATAACTAAGCATGATATAACATTTATACGCATATGCATGACATTATAAATGTTTCAGGATTCATAGAGTTATTCAAACATACATGTTGACTCCTTTACTCCATGTTTGTTTCATGTCTTTTATATACTGTTTTCCATGCCTTACATACTCGGTACTTTATTTGTACTAACGTTCATTTTGCCTGGGGACGCTGCGTTTCATGCCCGCATGTCCCGATAGATAGGTTAACAGTCCTCCTAATAGGCTATCAGCTCAGAGGAAGGTGTTAGTACACTCCACTTGCTAAAGAGTTGCCTATTTGGTCAGTATGATTTGGACATGTAATGATTGGTATGGCGGGGTCCTGGCCCGACCTTTATGAAGTTAAATATTCTTAGAGGCTTGTAGACAGATGTCATGTATATGGATACTCGTATGATCTTGTCGGCCTAGGGTTTGAGTGTACAAATGATCATGTCGGTCTTATAGGCCCGTATGTCACTTGTATAAGTTTGTATATCATGTTGGGTCGTCATATGTCGAATATTCCCTTATATTTTATTCTGGCAATCTCATGATGGCGCTTCTGGCTCATTTACCTATGATGGTATGACAAGAAAGATATGTTACGTCGGTACTCGATTGATTAAGACACCAGGTGTCCGTCGCAGCCCTGCGGTTTGGGACGTGACAAATATATTTGAAATACAAATTTCGTACAAATATCATATAACTATAATACAACTTTAATATATAATTTTGATACATACGTATATACATAAAATATTTTCTTTTCTTTAAGTGGAGCTTAATGCTCCAACGATGACGACGACACTTAAGAGGAGAGGAAGAAGAGACAAATTAAAATATTTTTTAAAAAAAGAAGACAAATTAGGGTTCTCTTTTTCTCTTCTAATTTGATTTTAAAAAAATGCTTCAGAAGCCGCTGGAAGGAGGGATAATAACTAAGTGTTAACTTATTTATTGGGGGTAAATAAGTTTATAACCTGGCATAACTAGGTAAAAATCTCAATTTTTCCTGTGAATGAGATTGCTCACATTGCAAATATCAAATTCGAATGAAGGAGAATAATCACGACAAATCAACAATAATTATAAAACTAATTAATTACGATGACTTGCAAGTGCATGAATTGGATAAAACATAGTTTAAGGACTCGTTTGACCATAAATTTTGCCAAAATAAATTTGGGTTTTATTTGGCAAACACATGTTTGACCATAAATTTTGTCTATATTTTGGTAAAATCTCAAATCTCAAATCCCAAGTCCCAAAACCAGCTCAATAGATGGTTTTGGGTCAAATCCCTCGTAATACACATGTTTTTCCAAAATAAATTTGGGAAATATGTTTTGAGAACGTATGAAACGTATGTCCAAACACATTTTCATCATCAAGCCAAACTTCACCCAAAATATATTTTTCAAAATAAATTTGGGGATCTATGACCAAACCCTAGCTAAAATCCCTTTCAAAATTTTCTTTTCTTTTGTCTAGTTTGCTTTATAAAGGAAAAAAATATTGAAAACTATTTTCCTTTTTAAACCCACAAATTGAACTTACTCTATTTTTAGCCCTTTTATACTATTTGTAGGTCTTCTTGATTTCCCTAAAACTAAACAAATAAATTGATTGTCCATTAAACTTTCTTTCCCTTTTCTCTCTCGTCTCCAACAAACCAAAACAAGAAAAAACATTGTCTATTGACAGCTGAAAATTGTAAGAAAGAAAACCCAAGTGAAGAAAATTCAGAAAGCAGAAAAAAGATGGTATTCAACAGTCCAATAATAGCGGGTGTGGCAAATGTATCAGCAGATTTATGCCAATACGTAGCTTGTAATCCAGAAAGACTGAGCAGTGATGAAGTCCTTTATCTTCTCTTCTGTTTCCCATGTCAACAACTCAGGCGCTTTGCTCTTTGTCTTTGGACCTTTTTTTGTTTCCCTTTGCCACACCCATATGCTTTTTCTTCTTCTTCTTCTTCTTCTTCGTCCTCAGATTCTGATTTGGATCTTGAAGTTGAAGATTCACACCCACATGCCAATTGATACCTTTTATGTATGTTTATTTTTCTTAGCCGGATTATGTTATAAAAAGGGTAAAAGGATTGTGGTTTCTTTAATTGGTTAAAGATTTCATTTTTTGGATCTATTTCTGAATACCCACATGCCAATTTCCAAATTTCCAGATTGATTATGATATTCTAATTGGTTCAAGATACTATCTTTGCCTCTTGTTGCTTTTCTGATTGTGTTGTGGTTCGTGATTTTGTGGGCATAATTTGGAAATACTCATGTATTTGGATGGACTACCTGTGTGGATACTGGCTTACCAAATACCTTAATCATGTCTATATGATTGGTTTTGAGTTATCTAATTAAGGAATAACTTTTCCGTTCAATTTTGTCATTTTCAAGGACCACTATGGGGATAGGTATTCTTGATATTGTTTGTTCAATTTTCAACTCTCAGGCACGTATTCAAGGTAAACTTTCTTGCTCTCTGCAAACATGTATTATTTCTCAACTGATAATGAAAATGATGCATTACTATAGGTTAATCCCCCTTTTCATCTTTATGTATACAAATTACAATTTTTTATGTACCAATCTTAATCTGTGATTTCCTCATTGTATCTTCTTCTTTTTTTCCCCACATATATGCAGTCATTTAATTTTCCCATTTTGTACCATGTTGTGCGAGCAGCATCACATGTTTGGTTTTTTAGTTCTTATCCAACTTTGAGGTAGTAGTTTACATCAATGAAGATTCCAGGCATAGTTTGTGGGCATGTGATTTGAGGAATTGCCTTGTGACCTGTTAGTTGTTCTAGCCCCAGCTTAGAACCTGTTTCTTTTTTTTTTTTGGCAATAACTTGTGTGTCATTTTTATGGAGTTGGCATCAATTTGATATCGATACGTTACGTTATCCTATTTCGATGTGAAATGTCCTGTAGTTGCTTCTTGGAATATTTTCATTTGGTTCAATAGTACCAGTGGAACTTATGTATTAATTTGTGAACTAAATGCGATTGTGTTTCTTTTACTCATGTAGGCTGCAAAATAGTTTGAAAAGCAATGTTTTAGAGTGATTGTGCTGAAACTTACCTAGCTGCAGTAGAGAAAGTTATTAGATTCTAAGACTGGTTTGTGCTAAGGCAAGGTTGTTGCGTAAATTCCCCAGTAAGTATGATCATTGTTCTCCTTCAAGATGAGAGAGAAAGAGGGAAGATGTTTAGTTAAGACCCCTTGTGAACAATGAGAACTTCTGAATGAGATTTCTAGCTAGTTCTTACTTAGTTCCCCAGAGGAGAGGTGATCAGCTAATCATGGCTTACTTTCTTTTTAAGGTCCCAAAGATTTGATAAATCTATTAACTTTTCTACAATTGTTTACCCCAGCATGAATTGGTCCATACTCCCATTATTTTGTCATCTTTCAATGCTTTCTTCTTCTTGGCTGCAATTATGAGATCGATTATGACTTGTATATATCCATATTTTGTTGCTGAACAATCTGATTTTGATTAAATGTATTGGAAGAATTTGATGCGAGGTTGTAATTTGTTGTATAGAAAAACTTAATCACATCCGGTGTTTATCTAGTTAGTTACGATTTAGTTCACATTCTGCAATATTTTTCCTAATGCTGTGTTCTGATTCATTTTAAGACTCCTAGAGTTGTAAGGAGCTAACAAGAGGTTACTTGAATTTGTAGCCAATCAGTAAATAAATGGGTTTTATTGTTTTTTCTTGACTATTCCTCTTTTGATTACTTGGAGTGACTGATAAAGGGTTGCTTAGGTTGGTATGAAAAAAAGAACAGCTCATTCTCCTTTCGTAGGTTATGTATGCTATGAGGAAAAACAAGAGAAATTGGCAAGTTGTGTTGAGATGAGTTAGTTGGAAAACAAGTTTTGGTTGTGGGACCCACCTAATGTTAAGTTGTTATAATCTATGTAGGTGGTTAGGTGGTTAGGCGGTTAGAGTAGTTAGACATAAGTAGAGTAGCGTGTATAAATACGTTGTAATTGTACATGATTAGATATAATTCAATAAAGAAGATAATTTTCATTTCCAGAAATTCTCTCTAAAGCTCACAACATCTTCTCCCTTAATTCACACTCAAACTAAAGCTTCTATCCATGGAAGTTATCATGGTATCAGAGCCTACGACACGAGTCGCCGACCATTAACAACTCAATTACTCTTCATAATCACCTTATTAATCTCAATTTTGGAGTGAAACTGTCTCATGTGATTTGAATCGAAATTAGGTTTTCGTTTCTGAAACTCGTGAAAATTGCCTGACTTTGCTTGAAATTTTGCATCATCCATGGCGATTGGTGATGAAACCAGCACTACGCTGGTCGGACATACTGTCGGAACCTCTGATAATGCAGTTGCTCGCAATCACAACAATGGCTTCCCCACAGTTGATCACAACCATCCACTGTACCTACAGCCAACATACACTTCAGGTAGCTCTTTAATTTCACTTCAACTAATAGGATCTGAAAACTATGCAATTTGGAGTAGATCTATGAGAATGAGACTGCTAGGTAAAAGCAAACTAGGTTTTGTTGATGGTCGATTCCCTAAGTCTAGGTTTGAGCCGGAATTACATGATCAATAGGAGAAAGTGAATGATGTGGTCCTACCTGGATCATAAATGCAGTACAACCAGGGTTGCTGAGTAGTATTGTGTATGCTTCAAATGCACACAAAGTCTGGGAGGATCTAAGAGAAAGATTTGACAAGGTAAACAGTGCTAGAGTTCAATATTTGCACAAGAAAATTCACTCCCTTACTCAAGGGACAATGATTGTGACTGACTATTTCTCCAAACTAAGGGACCTTTGGGATGAGTTTGATGCTATAGTGCCATGTCCAAGTTGTCCTTGTCCTAAATCAAAGAGGTATCCCGAACACTTTGAGTACCAAAGGCTCACTCCCTTACTCAAGGGACAATGACTGTGACAGACTATTTCTTCAAACTAAGGGACCTTTGGGATGAGATGCTATAATGCCATGTCCAAGTTGTCCTTGTCCTAAATCAAAGAGGTATCTCGAACACTTTGAGTACTAAAGGCTAATGCAGTTCTTAACTGGCTTAAATGAATCCTATAGCAAAGCTAGGAGTCAGATTACAATGATGTATCCTACTCCGTCTTTGAAACAAAGCATACTCAATGATAATAGTCAAGGAGAGCCAAAGGAACCAAGATAATTACACATCAGTGTCACAGGTGCATCTAATCATATGGCATCTAGCTTACAAATGTTAAAAGCATACATGCTAGTGCCACAATTTTACAGGAGCAAAGTTCACTTACCTATAGAAAATATAGTCTCAGTTGCACATAGGATTGGCTTCTGAGTTTAAGAACCAAGACATGTCTAATTTGCTATATAACACCTGAGTTTAAGTTCAATCTTCTCTTAGTGTCCAAACTCTCTAAAGAACTGATATGCTTGGTAATGTTCTTTTCTGACTTCTGCATCTTCCAGGACCTCTTCAGTGGACAGGTGAAGGGGGTTAGTAGAGAGAAACATGGTCTCTATGTGTTACATGAGAGGCATGAGAAGGGTTTAAGTCTAGGTTCAAGTCCACAAGTAACTACTAGCACTAGTACATGTTATTTGAATAAGACTAGTCATGCTCACATGTCTGCTGTTTCTGATTCTAGTAGTCTATGGAACAAGAGACTGTCATGCACCACTAGAAATAATAAGGAAACATGAAGCACTTAAACATCTTAAGGCTGATGCACATCAATATTGTATTGCTTGTCCCTTGGCAAAACAAACAAAGTTACCTTTTCAGCTGAGCTCTACTGTGTCTAAATCTGCTTTTGATTTACTTCATTGTGACATTTGGGGCCCTTACAGAGTTCCCACCCATGATGACAAAAGGTACTTTGTCACTGTTGTAGATGATTATACCAGGTTTACCTGGATATTCGTGATTCAGTCTAAGTTTGACACTATAGTTGTTCCCAGAGAATTCTTTGTCAAAGTACAGAACATTTTCTCTACCTCTATTAAAACACTTAGAACAGATAATGGTTGTGAGTCTTTTAGCACAAAATTCAAAGGACTTCTCTCCACTCTTGGTATTGAACACCAAAGCACTTGTGTGTACACCCCACAACAGAATGGAGTGGCTGAAAGAAGACACAAAACCATCTTTGAAATAGCTAGAGGATTAAGGTTTCAGGCAGGCATCCCATTTTAAGGTTCTGGGGTGAGTGTGTCACCACTGTTGTTTATCTACTCAATAGGTTACCCTCCAGAGTGATTGGCTTCAAATCATCAGTTGAGATGTTTTATTTGCATGCTCCCTCTCTCAGTCATCTGACGGTCATAGGTTGTCTTTGCTATGCAGGTGTTCCAAAATATACTGACAAACTTGGCTTAAGGGCCATTCCTGCAGTTCTCATGGGGTATGCACCTTCTGAGAAAGGGTATAAGTTATATGATATCCCGTCCAAGTCACTCTTTGTGAGCAGAAATGTGATGTTTCAAGAGGCTATCTTTCCATTCAAGCAACTGATGTCTGCAGGCAATCTGGTGTTCCTAGTACTAGATCTACTATCACCTATGGCATCTAATGACACTATGAATCATCCAGCTGCTTGCTCACCTAGTACTTCTAATAGCTTAACTCGGGGGAGATCAACTCACCTCCTTCCTCTATTGCAGTTCATGAGGAGGCATCCTCTACTGAAGCAAATCCAACTCTTCCTAATACAACTCATAACTCACCACTACTCAATTCTGCTACATCCCAAGTGCTCAGGAGGTCTAGTAGACCAAGCAGACTTCATGTGTGGTTGCAAGATTATGTCACTAAACCAACAACTCATACATGTCCTATCCTATCTCTCCTATATAATCTACTCCAAACTGACAACACCTTATCATCATTTACTGGCACTTCACTCAGCTATTCCTGAACATAAGTCCTTTAAAGAGGTTGTCTCAGATCCCAACGGGATGCAGGCCATAAAGTAGAAAGTAGCAGCTCTTGAAGACAACAACACTTGGACCATTGTCGACCTGCCTCCTGGCAAGTCTCCTATTGGGTGCAAGTGGATTTTTAAGCTTTAGGTGAAGTTGAAAGGCCAGGTTGGTGGCCAAAGGGTATAGCCAAGAAGAAGGGCTTGAGTACAATGAGACCTTCTCCTCAGTTGCAAAAATGGTTTATAGCTCTAGCTGCCTCTCTGAATTGGCAGATTTACCAAATGGATGTACACAATGCATTCCTCAATGGTGATCTTCTTGAGGAAGTGTATATGCATATTCCTGAAGGCTTTTGCAGGCAGGGAGGAGACTCAGATGGTCTGCAAACTCCAAAAGTCATTGTATGGCCTTAAATAGGCCCAAAGACAGTGGAGTATGAAGTTGACAGAAACTTTAGTGGAGATGGGATTCCAGCAAAGTCACTTTGACTATTCTCTCTTCACCAGAAAAGCAAAGTGTGACATAGTTGTAATCTTAGTCTATGCGGATGATTTGATCATCACAGGTAACAATCCTAGTTAATTAAACCAAACAAGAGATGACCTACAGACTAGGTTCAAAATGAAGGACCTTGGTAAGGAAGTTGCTGACCTCACCATGACCAGGCCAAACCTGACTTTGCCTTTGCAGTACAGGTCCTTAGCCATTTTATGCAATGTCCAAAAGTATCACATATGGAAGTAACCCTTAGGGTGGTAAGATACATCAAGGCTGAGCCTAAGTTAGGTCTCATGATGCCTGCTAATAGCACAAACAAACTTAGAGCTTATTGTGACTCAGACTAGGGAGCTTGCCTGCAAACCAAAAGATCAGTCACTAGCTATTTAGTAAAGTTTGGAGATGCATTAATATCATGGAAGTCCAAGAAACAAAGACAGTTTTTAGGAGCTCAATAGAAGCAGAATTCAGAAGCTGGATGCATGTGCTGCTGAAGTAACTTGGCTAGTAGGACTCTTTGGAGAGCTTGGAGTGAAGATTGAACTACCTATTGAGCTATTCTGTGATAGTAAGGTTGTAATTCAGATTGCAGCCAACCCAATCTTTCACGAAAGAACAAAACATATAAACATAGATTTCCACTTTGTGAGGGAAAGAATATTACAAGGAGTAATGAAGACCAAACACATATCTACAAAAGAGCAATTGTCTGATCTCCTGACTAAGAGCCTTGGGCAAGCTACAACATGACTATCTGCTGAGAAGTTTAGGAGTGAACAACCTGTTCAAGCCATCAACTTGAGAGGGAGTGTTGAAGATAGTAAGTTGGAAAGCAAGTTGTGGTTGTGGGACCCACCTAATCTTAAGTTGTTATAATCTATGTAGGTGATTAGGCGGTTAGAGTAGTCAGACATCAGTAGAGTAGCGTGTATAAATACACTGTAATTGTTATTAATGTGCCAAAAGAATAATAATAAGGAGAAGAAGTACCAAATAATAATAAGGGTGAACATAAAAGCCAAAAAATCGGACCCCGAATTAATTCGCTATTTTGGTATCGGTTCTTGGGTTCCTCGGTACTGATTCAGTAGATTAAAAAAAAATTGACACTTTGGTACGGTTTTCTGTATTAAAATTTCAATATCGGTTAACCGAAATACCGAAGTTGCCAATTGTTACTCAGCAACATTTTGCTTGTTAACTTGCCATTGATCTCTGATTACTTTTACTTATAGCATGTTTTGTCAAGCTGGAGAAATCAGATTATTTTGAGAAGTGCTTTTGGAAAAAGTACTTTTGGAGAGAAGCAGTTTGTTTTGGCTAATCACTCTTAAAAGCACTTTTGAGCAATAATTTATGTTTGGCCAAACTTTTCAGAAAGTGCTTTTAAGTATATCAAATTACGAATAAAGACATGAATAGATTTACTTAATTGTTAATATTATAAATAAATAAATAAATAATTTTAAAAATTTGTTATTACATGCAACAATTAAATCTTTTCATTTTATTTAAGTAAAATATGAAAATAAAAATTAAAAGTATTTAATTCTTCTAATATAGTTTAAGTTATATTAAAAATTATTTAACAAATATACAAGCATTCACCCCTAAAGTCACTAAATATTAGAAAGTTATCCTAAAAATAATAAGAAATATTTATACATTAATATCTTAAGTATTAGGTTTAACGGTTATTTTGGTATATACTATATTTTGTTAAGGGTGGTAAGAAGAAAAGTCAAAACTGCTTCTGCTTCTACTTTTGGGAAGAAGTTATTTTTTTCTGCTTCTCAGAAATTGCTTCTGCTTTTTTTCAAAAGCATTTTTTTTTCAAAAAAAGCTTGGCCAAATACTTCAAGTTAGGAAAAAAAAGTGCTTTTTTGGAAAGAAAAAATAATTTTGGTCTCTTGAAAAATTTGGCCAAACAGACTATTAGAGTGTCTCTTGATGCTGTCCTCAACCTGTTATTACTTATCGTCCTTATGTTAAGTGGTTAACATTTCATTGTTTTTCTGTTTAGTATATTAGTTGATAAATGGATTCTTATTTACTATATCAATGTCAAATAATATGGTAAACAACTCCTAACTCACTTTCCCCAGAATCATTGTCAAAGGGTGTTTAAATCGAACTAAAAAATCGCATCAAATCGATTAAAAAATTCGATTAGATTTGGTTATTTGGCTTGGTATTGTGTAAAAAAATCTGAACCAAACCGACATATATTATACATATTATATACATATACACACACACACATACAACTTTATATAGAATTTTCTTTAAAAAATATTTAGAAATATTTGGGATCTTCTCATGGAATGTAATATTTAATAGAACTATGACGTTCATTCATTTTTATTTACCTTAAATAATGGGTTGTATCACTTTTTTATCAAGTGTTACTGAAATGTATCAATTATTTCTTTGTTCCTCTATATGCAAAAGTCAAACATTTCTTATATGTTTTTCGAATTTGAAATGGTATTTCGATAATTTAAAATTAAATATAACATATCATTATTTAGGTATTATATTAATTTTTATGTTTAATTATTAAATTCGGTTAACTTTGAAAGTGTACATCAATAAAAAATTATTGTTAGACAGCTAAGAAAATAACTATAATGTGTTACTAAAAATTCTCCCATAATTATATTTTAATAGATTATATGTTTGTCACTTTTTAATTTTTACTAAACATATATTCACTTATCAAAACTTTATCTATAATTTTAACAAAATAATATTCATGTAACAAAAAAATTGATTTGATTTGGTTTAGATAAAAACCGAATCAACCCGATTTATATACACCAAAAAACCGAATCAACCCGATTTATATACACCCTTAGTCAAATCCTTGTTGAGATCATGAGATGGATAAGTTATGTCAAATTTCATTACACATGACATAGTTAAAAAAGTTAGATACTCTTTAAAATTACTTCGTATTCTCACTCTCTAAATATTGGTGTTTGTTTAAAGTTCAAATAATTGAATACTTATTTGTTACTCAGCATAAAATTCGTATCTTAAAATTGTTGGTTGCGTTTCTTACAATTTGTATTTCTCTATTAAGTGATTCTTGGTTGCAGAGATATTTATTACTCTATTGTCTATCCAGTAATTCTTTGCAGCTAATGCTTCTGGCACCACCGATTGCTGAAACTAAATTTATGTAATATCCCTATAAAATTTGAATATTCTAAGGTCTTGATTTAATTTAGCGAAATGAAAATTCGGTTGATTACCGCCCGTACCGAACCAAACAA
Organism: Nicotiana knightiana; assembly: GCA_005239525.1. Lineage (NCBI taxonomy): Eukaryota > Viridiplantae > Streptophyta > Magnoliopsida > Solanales > Solanaceae > Nicotiana > Nicotiana knightiana. The sequence goes on from ML428390.1 coordinate 205,875, forward strand.
AAAATAACGAATTATATCGAACTACTTTAATACGATATTTGGTATGCTCAATTAATAAATCGAATATCAACCTATAGTTTTTAAATATTGTATTAAAATACCGAACGTTCACCCCTAAATAATAAGTGATTCCCTACCCGTAGGCCATATAGTTCACAAAGACATATTTGACAGCTGAGAAAATCATCCATATAATCCCAGCTCAATACACCACTCTCCACCCAATAACTCCAGTATTTTAATCCATAAAAACTTTTAAATTTTACCCTTTAAAATACGATATGATTTCTTAACAGAATGTCGAGAATCAAAGTACAACAATTTCTTTGAGCAAAATTTAGACATTAACTTTTAACATCTTCTAAAATAAAACTTACATATTCAACTAGAAAATAGGAGTAAACTTTTTTATTCCACCTGGCCTCCGGTTTTGACATATGGCACTGACTAATTCAAATTCCTGCCGCATAAGCCTATTTAGAGGGAAACACACTCTCTATTAGAACTCGTTCTACATCTTGAACTCGAAATCTCTATTAAGAATAAACGATCCTATTAATTCCACCCGTTAAAAAAAAAACATAAATCGTTGGCTACAGCTGTGTGACATCCCAAACACAAGCAACCACCCTGTCAACTAACGGGCAGCTTCCCGGCTAGCAAACCTTAAAAAAACACGTCCATTTATTCTTCGTCCCCTTCTCCTTAAACTTTTGCCTTCTTTTCTTCTTTCAACAATTTGTTTGTTCGTGATTTTTTTTCTTCTCAAAATTTTGTTAATTTCTTCAAAATTATTTCAATGGAAGCAATGCAGATGAATGTTTTCTTGGTGGTTCTGATGGTCGTGTTGGTTGCGATGTCCGGTATTCAAAATGTAGTTGCAGTGGATGCGCCTGCACCTGCTCCTGCCTCGGATGCTACAATATTTGTACCGACCATCTTTACTTCTCTTGTAGCTTTTACATTTGGGCTTCTCTTCTGATGGAGCTAGCTTGCGTGGGCATCGACTAATGAAGTATATATAAAGCTCTTTGTCGGTCCAATAATATTTGATTTTATTTCGTAAATGTAATTCGTGTAGAGTTTAACCTTTTTGTTTTTATTTTCATTTAGTTTCAACTAAATCTTCCTGTTCCAAGATGTCTAGTTTCTTGGTGTGTTCTCATATCAGTCCGTTAGGTCATTAATTGACACGAGGAGGTTGAGCTTCATCTATTTGTATTTATTTTATTTTTTTTGCTTTTCATGTTTAATTCATTGGGATTTTCTTTTTAAAATGCGACTATTTTGTCGGTGAAGTGTGTGGGATTGCCTCTTTTTTGTCTTATTTTTTTCTTTCTATTTCTTCTCTTTATCTTTTTGTTTGTTTGTTTGTTTGGTTAGGAACTTTGGGATTTTTTTTCTTTTACAATATCACGAAGGTGCAAGTTGAATGCTCTGATTGTGGTCCTTTGCACGAACGAGAAAGAGGCAAATAGGAAAAATCTTACAATATTGTATATTTATTCAATTCTAAATTTTGGAATAAACTGAAGATAAACGTCCTTTGTTCTATTTTTGTATACTAATCTCTCAGCACGCGCGTTTCGCGTGTGTATTTTGTCTTTATTAGTATAAAACTTTAAATAATAGAAATATTTTATTAAAATTTGTGTTTGATCCATAGAATAAAAGTGAAGAAAAAAGTGTAAGTACAAAAATAATAATTGTCGATTCTATTTAGCCAACTCAACGAAGGAAGAAACTCTATCTTAGAAGCCAATAGTCATTTCAGTAAATATATTTAAAACTTAAATTTTGTTTAATTTTTATAATTTTATTATTCGATTTCAATTTCACTAATTTTTATATTTACTTTTAATTTTAGCAATAACACATAACCGTTTTATGATTTAAAATTTTTTTGACTTTGTTTTGGAGATCTATTTATTTTTTATTTTTAAATACACAAATAGAGTCAGCTAACTGAGAGAAGTATTTCTTTTCTTCGGGCGAACAAAAATTAAATTTTATTTATTTATTTAATCTATAGAAAATAATACAATAGCTTTCTAATCAATTTAATTTTTTATATATCTTATATTTTTTTGTGGTTCTCTAACTTAAGGATTATCGCATACTCCATTCCTAGATTCGGTCGCACGTTCTTGAACTTTATGCTCCCTCCGTCCAAATTTATGTTAAGGTGTTTGGATTTCGAAAGTCAAACAAACTATTCTTTGTTTAGATAATTTTAATTATTAATAATTGTGATTATAGTATTTCTTTTTAATGCAGTTTTCATATATGCAAATTTTATTTCGAAAATTTTTAAAAAAAATTGTCCAAATCCATGGTCAAAAGTAAGAAGTTTGAATCTCAAAAAACAAGAAATGTCACATAAATTAAAACAAAAAAAATAATTACTAGAACTCCGCTACGATAAAAATAAACTGACATATATACTACATATTATCAAGGTGCTCGATTTCCTCGTCACTCTTGAAAATCACGAGAGTTGGACATATACTCTTTTAAAATTTGTAATTTTTTTATTACCTTTTTCTAGTTTTATATTTCCATTCCTAAACATATTTTATACTGAATGATAATTTTGACCCTCCTTCCTTCACGTGAACAAATGAATGGACAAAAATGTATGTCAGGACCCCAAACCAACCCAGTTGTGATGGCGCTTATCGTGGAACTAAGCAAGCCTACACTCCTAACCGATTTGGTTTCTATCATAATAATATTTAAATATTAAGATCTTTCATCAGAGAAACCGAAATAAAAGATAAAATCGAACCCAAAATGCTGTAAAAATAAATTCCAACATCTGGTGTCACTAAGTCACGAGCCAAAACTACTACAACATCTGGAGTATAATGAGACAACAATTGTATGGAGATAATAAAAAAATATACTAGGGGAAGATAAGGGAAGAGAAGACGAGGTTGCGATTGCCAGGCAGCTACCTCGAAATCTCCGACTGAGGCACCACATCGAATGGTCAATAACCGCTACGGAGACCTAAGGTACCTGGATCTGCACACAAGGTGCAGGGAGTAACGTGAGTACACCAGCTCAGTAAGTAACAAGCCCAAACTGTGGGCTGAGAGGTAGTGACAGACTAAACCTCAATATTTATAACAAAATCAATATACAGAAATTTAGGCATGCTTTCAGTTAACTAGACAGCTCAAAGTGATAAGATAAGTACATTTCTGAACAGTTTAACATATGTAACTTAACGTATCCTACATGCCAATGCATCAACTGTATGAAATGCACAATGTGCTCCCACTCTCAAATACTCGTCCACTCAGTACTGTATATGGCTCGCATGGCCCAGGGAAGATCCATCCCGGAATATATACACGGCATACAGAAGTCACTCAATATTGAGTCAGTATTGAGGAAGGCCAATCCAGCCCTGTGGAGAAGATCCATCTCCAGATAATAGTACACCTCACAACCACTTGTTACTGTATATGGCTCACACGGCCCAGGGAAGATCCATCCCAAAATATATATACATATCTGACATCAGTCTCTCAGTACCGAGGAAGGCCATTCCAGCCCCATGGAGAAGATCCATCTCCAGATACAAATACCTCGGTCAAGATCCATGTCCAGGGAAGATCCATCCCTCAATAATATCACTGCGCTCACTGGGGGTGTGTTACAGACTCCGGAGGGGCTTCTACAGCCCAAGCGCTATCATAAGCCAGATCCAGGCATAAATCAATATAACATGTTGCGGCGTGCAGCCCGATCCCATAATTATCACTCAATATCAGGCTCTCGACCTCACTCAGTCATCACTCTCCAGTCTCGCTCACACGGGCTCACAATGCATGAACTAGCCCGAATCAATGGTATAATATGCAAGACAACCATTACCGAGACTGAGACATGATATGATATGCAATAACAGGACTGAGAATATAGTATCAATGAAACATATGAAATAACAGCAATAAGCGACCACTCGGGTCTCAACAGTATCGGCGTGAAGCCTTAACATAATATCTAGCATGTTTTCATAAATCACATTGACAGTAGTACGAATATCAACAAGGAGGAATCACTAACTGAGACATGGAATGAACCAGGTCACCATTCTCATGGTGCAATTGGCATGTGTGTCACCTCAATTACAATCATATAACATATAGTTTGGGATTTTCAACCCTCATGACCAAGTTTGGAAGGGTTACTTATCTCAAATCGGACAAAAATCTACTCTGCGGTGCCTTTGCCGCTCGATTCGGCCTCAAATCACCCCGAATCTATCCAAAATCAGTATCGTATCATTAATATATGCTAAAGGAACAAAGCCCACGAAATTCCGAAATTGGCCAAACCCGGCCCCCGGGCCCACGTCTCGAAATTCGACAAAAATTACAAAACTAGAAATTCCATTCACTCACGAGTCCAACCATACCAAATTTATCAAAATCCGATCTCATTTGGTCCTTCAAATCTCCAAATCAAACTTGACCCTCAAATGTTCAAATAAAGTCTTCAACAAGCCCAATTCGCCCATACATATCCTTTTTATCCTTAATAGATTTCATCATTGGCCTTTAAGCCCCAATCTAGGTTATATGATTCAATAATTAATCATTATTAAGCTATTGAAGCACTAGAATCACCAATCATCCTAACAAGATTCAAAAATTCACTATTCATATTCTTCTCCATTCAAGAACCCTAACTCACAATACCCATTTCAAGGACTAGCATAATTCTTCAACTAATTGGTACTTTCTACTTCACAATACATTCCAAATACTTAATCCACAGTTGTATTTAAGTGTAGGGTGAAGAATTTACCTCTTGTAGATCAAACCCTATCTTGAACCTTTTTGAATGATTCTTGAAGATTAGAGAAATTCCTATGAATTTCAATCCATGTAGATGTTAATACTACCATTAACTAGTGTTAATCCATTATAAAAATATCATAAAACTCACCTTTGATGTGTATTTGGGTTGAGGATGTTCCATCTTCTCTCTAGAATCCAAAACTTAGCCTTAAAATTTTATCTTTTTCTCTCTCTCTGAACCTCCCCTGTTTTATAGAAAATGAGCTGCGTAGGCTGGCTGCATAGCCTACGCAGATTGGCTACACAGCTTAACCCTCCCCTTCACTTCCATGCTGATTTTGCCTACACAATGGTGTGTAGGCTACACAAGACTCGTGTAGCTGTTCTGTCGCCATTTAATAAAAAGATCATAACTTCTTGTAGAAATCTCCAACTCACGAACAGTTTGATGAGTTGGAAACTAGACTCAAAAAGATTTAGTTTGAGAGGTTATACACCATATAACTCTTCATATATTGAGAGTTATGCTCGTTTGAAGTTAGATCTTGTGCAAACTCTCTTGAAACTTTATCCTATCATATAATTTTCAACTTGACTTAGCCTTAGGGCTCTTCTTAGACCCTAAACCATTTTTAATGCACCTCATACATATATTATCATGATCAATTTATATCATTCAAATTACCAGTCGTGTTCATACCCGAATTGATATAATTAGCACCTGCCAATCTTCTTAATGGTCTTAAAACACTTAGAATTTTTTTTTCGGGGTGTTACTGTATACGGCTAAAATCGGAGAGTCCAATTTTACGGTCATTTCAACGCTTAGAAGGCTCGAAGGCCTGAGTTTTGGTATCAAGGGACATGTCGAGGGTCTTCGACATCGAGGCAATACATATCGAGGGTCTTCGACCTCGAGGCAATACATATCGGAGGTCCTCGACCTCGAGGCAGTGCATATCGAAGGTCAACATGGAAAGGAGAAAAATTCTCAAGGGGCACGTGTTTAAAGCTGACAAAATACACAAAATAGTACAAGCCCGTAACGCCGGCTGGTTGTACCAATCATATCTCTTTGCATTAATTACACATGTACTATGTTGGGATTCTCCCTCCTATATAAAGGGAACTTTTGTCATTTTGTAACACACATGATATTCAATACAAGAACAAGAACATCCCCTGCTCTCTAACAAAAATATTCTCTATAATTGCTTCATTATTTATTGCTTCTCATTTATTGTGTTATTGAATTATTCTTCATTTATTACTCGTTGTTGATCATAAATAGGTCATTCTTAAGGCCTTCAACACTGTTACGTTATCATCGATAGCCCTTAGTCAAGCTCCTGAAGCTCGACCTCAAGGCCTTTCCGATCACCCTCGAGATTGGTCTCTTTGATACATGGTTTGCGTAATCTAGTTCCTTTCGCTCTTATTTCATTTTTCTCGCTTCATACTCATCATCCACTGCCTAAACAAGTGGTATTAAAATAGATCACGTATTTTTAGAACCACATAATCAAGTATAATTGTAATTACCATTTTCAAGATAAACAGTTACATAGACAAATATTAACCCATTTCTCTTTTTAAATCTCCAAAATAGACCAAAAGAAGAAGAAAAATCAGAAACTTATTATGGTACTAATATATGGATTCTAAACTGAATCAACATATGAAAGAAAATTAGAAAAAATAAAACCATACTTCAGCTGGTACTAAGTAATGAAAATTCTATTTGTCGCACATGAAAAGTAGTCGATAATGAAAAATAATACAATTTTATTGACATGCAAAAAAATATATATTTATAAGATTTTGAATCCTTATATCTTTGTCAGTCACAAACAACGTTAAAACTATCCAACAAATCAACAAACCATAATAAAAATAACAGACATTACACATAAGAGGTAAAAACAAAAAAGCCATGTCAAGGAGGAATTTAAAAAAAATAAGTTTCATTTTTTCCATACTTACGAGGAGTTTTTAATACACATGGTTCATGTGTTGTTGTTGCTAGAATGTTGGTGTTACCAAAACAAATGTGTTATTTTGTATTTGCTGGTATTCTGGTGCTATCAAATAAATAATTTTATAAATATTAGTAGAAAAGTGTCAAAAGAATGAAAAGTCACGATTAGTTTATTTTGCTTTGGGAAGTACTAATTTATATCTTTAGATTTGAGAAGTGATAATCTATTACCGTTAGCTTTGTAATTTCAATGGTTGTGACTTTTAATGAAGGGGTATAAAACACTGGTTTGGGATTGTTTGTATCGTTAGTTATTTCTTCATTTTCTAAATAAATTATTTAGGTTATTTAAAAGGATAATATAGTAATTTAACTTTTAACTTTTGAGCTTCCCACCTTTATAATAATATAGATTAATTACATCAATTCCTTTTATTTTATATTGGCTTTTTCTTTATTTCAATATTATGTGTTGGAGACAAACTGAAATTGTATTAAGAAGAAGAAGGACAGAAATGTACAGACCCGGTAGACAAGAAGAGGAAGAAGACGAAAGAGAGAAAAAGATGAAAAATGAGAATTGTTATTCTTGCATTGTGTGTCAAGTGCATATACACGTGTGTGTATACATTAACACTTGTCTAACTAATTTAACCATCTACTTAATTCTAATTGGTTAATTATAGTGAAATGACTAATATACCCTCTAATGAGTTATGTAACACATTTCTCAACACTCCCCCTCAAGCTAGGAAATGCAAAGACGTTCAAAGATCCTAGCTTGGAATTGAGATATTCATGTTGAACTCGATTAAGTCCTTTTGTCAGAATGTCAGCTAGTTGATCTCTTGTAGAAACATATTTTGTTGTGATCAAGCCTTGTAAGATCTTTTCCCTGATGAAATCTGATTTCGATATGCTTGGTACGTTCATGATAAACTGGATTTGCCGCAATCTGCATAGCTGCCTTGCTATCACTACAAACACTCACAGGCTGTTTAACATCAATTCCCAGTTCTTTTAGTAGTCCAAGTAGCCAAATAAACTTTGCTACTGTTAATGCAAAGCTCCTATTTTCAGCTTCTGTTGAGCTTCTAGAAACAATAGTTTGTTTCTTAGACTTCTAAGTAACTAATGACTCACCAAGTTTCATCAAATAACCAGATACAGAATTTCTAGAGTGAGGGCAGGCTGCCCTATCAGCATCACAGTATGTTGTAACTTCATTGTTGCATTTGTTGGACAGAATAATTCCTTGTCCTGGTTGATGCTTTAGATAGCTTACAATTCTGAGTGCAGGTCTCATATGAGACTTTTTAGGCTTTTGTAAAAATTGGCTCAATGTTTGAACACTTAAACATATGTATGGTTGAGTCATAGTTAAGTAAAGGAGTTTACCAATCAGCTTCTGATAAAGATTCTGATCCACCAGTTCTACATCTTCTGAGATCACATCCTTGTCTTTTTTTGACATATTCATCATACTCTCTCGTATTTAACTTCATGTTAAAATCCAAAGGAGCAATGGCAGGTTTGGCTGCTCCCATACGTGTTTCCGAAATCACTTCTAGTGCATATTTTCTCTGATGCATTAGGGTTCCTTTACTAGATCTTGCAAACTCAATGTCAAGAAAATAATTGAGTTTACATAAATCTTTCATTTTGAATACTTGTTATACACCTGTCTTAGTATCTTCAATTAGCTTTAGGTTATATCCAGTTATAAGCATGCCATCAACATAGACTAAAACTATAGTGATACCCTTGTGATGTTTTTTTGAAGAAAAGTGAGTGATCATATTGACTTTGATAGAAGTAAGCTTTCAGTAAAGCCTCAGTTAGCTTGGTATTCCATTGCAATTGTGTTTGTTTTAATCCATACATGGATCTAATAGGTTTGCTTACTGGTTTCCTCTCCCTCCTGACTATGAAATCCTTAATGTAAATCCATATAAATTTCATCATAGAGGTCCCATTGAAGAAATGCATTATAATATCCATTTGATGCATGTGACAATGTTTAGCAGCAACTATTGCTAGGACAGTCCTTACAGTATTCATTTTTACAACTGGTAAAAAAAAATTTTGGTAGCCAATTCTTTCTTTTTGGCTAAGTCCTTTTTCGACCAACCTAACTTTAAATATTTCAATTTCCCCTATAGCTTTATACTTTATTTTGTAAATCCACTTGCATCCTATAAGTGATTTACCTTCAGGTAGTGGAATCATATCACAAATGTGACTGTTTTCTAAGGCTTCAATCTCAGCCTTCATGGCATTTATCCATCTAGGATCTTTGATAGCTTCATGGTAGTTTGCAGGTTTAGATATAGAAGAAGATGTAACAACAAAGAATTGATAGGTAGGAGAAATATTTTCATATGTTATGAATCTAGATAAGCTGTAGGGAGGCTCCTGATGAATGTTTAAAGACACAAAGTCTTTCATCCAAAGTGATGGTCTTTTGTCTCTATTTGATTTCCTCAAAGTCTCTTCTGTTAACATAGTAGAATTTTGTTGACTAGATGATTGAACTTGAATAGTATTTGAAGGTAAGGATTCAATTGCTACCTCAAATATTGTGTTATGTTGTGATGCTTCAGAGGTAGAATACTATATTTGATCAGCTGATAAGTTTGGTCTTTGTTGACTTGAATCTTCTGTGCCATTGTGGAAAGAACCAATTTCATTTGTTTGAATGTCATTATGACTTGGTTCAGTAACTTCAGTAGTGAATTGGTTGACTGGTTAATCTGATATTTGTTGAAGGCTGTTGGGCATGGAAATGGGTTGAAGTTTGGTTTGATTGAGAGTTTTGAATGGAAAGATGTCTTCTTTGAAAATAACATCTTTGTTGACAAAGAAGGTCTTTTTGTTAATGTCATACATTAAATATCCTTTTTGAGAAGTTGCATATCCCATATGAATGGATGCCATAGACCTGGGCATCAGTTTATCTTGTTCTTGCACTATTTTTGCATAACATAAGCATCCTAGTACTTTAAGATGTTTTAGCGAAGGCTTATTCCCATATAATTTCTCATATGGAGACTTGTTTGCTAGTACAAAACTTGGCATTCTATTAATCAGATAGGTTGCATCTAATACATAGTATCCCCTAACCTTTTGAGCGTAGTTTCTTCAGTCTGATCGATGCCTCTTGATATGATATTTGCAAGTAATGCATGACGCAAAAATATTATTTCGATTCCGCCAGATACATCTACAAAAAATAATCCCGTTATAACAGAGTCGACTCTTTATTATATAGTCTTGAAAACTTGTTCTTGTTTAGGATTTAGCTTTGATTGTGCTTTCCCAGACAATTGTATTGCATTTTGATTCTTAATAATATGCTAACTTTTTTATTTTGTGGTCTAATGCTCTTTTTATGGAATAAATTTATGTACCCTAAGATTTTTTAACTTGAATAAAAATGTTACTCGTATGATGAATTTTAAAAAAATAATTGAATTGGATTCTCTTGCTAAATAATTAATCAAAAGATTTAATTATTTGGTTTTAACATAAAAAATAATTTATTCTATGTTGATTTAGATCTTAATATTAGCTCATCGCTTGTTTTAAATATTTAATCTAATCCACTATAAATATTATTTTTATACAGTAAAAGATTGATATGACATTTCACTTTTAGATCTTTATGTTTGTTGAATCATTAGTAGTATTGGCTCTTACCAACTATTTTTTTTGTCTCTTTATAACACACTTATATTCTTAAATATTTTATTAGTTGTTGTTTAACATTTGGGTATTTTTCAATATTACACAAAAAATTGATAAAAAAATATATTACTTGAGTATGAAAATAGTTCATATATAATATAAAAATTTATTATCGTGGGAGTATTTTTTTTTTCAATTTCAACTCTATGCAGTCCATTTAATATTACTTTTATTTTTTCTTGGTATTGAACATTATGGAGTGATAATGTATTGTCAATATAGAGAATACTTATGAAATTAATTTTATTAAACCTTCCTACATATTTTTAATAAGAATTTAATAGATAAAATTTTATTAATTTTAAAATCTTAACTATTAAAAATTATCATAGAAGGTATTGTAGTTTAAAAAAATAAGTTATTGCATTTATGTCATCTTCCTATGAGTTCTTCCATTTAACAATTTAGGGCTATTTTGGTATATTAATATTATATTTATTCTTTTATAATAATACAGACTCTCATTTTTCTAAATGAATTTGAACAATATAATACATTCTCAAATTAAATTAGTAATAGGACATTTTTAAGAAGTATATCCTGAAAGTAATACGATTGCATGACTAAAGATATTTATCAATTTTATATGAATTAGACAACCCGAAAGTAATTATATTAATATGATTCCTAGAGGTAATCATGTAGGATTCTTAACGTGTAGTATTATGTCCTAAAACTAATAGGATTATAAGGCTAATATCTAAAATTTTGGTCATATTCAATTTTTATGAGTTATTATACTTAATATTATAAAGTTATTTTTGCAAACCAACATTATATTCTTGCTTTTATAGTAATATAGATGGATTATATCAGGTTGTATGTCTTATTTCTAAGTAACTCGCTATATTGACATGTATATGAGATAATGTCTTTATAATTTATCATACTATAACAGGTTGTATGTGTTATATGAGACTTTGAGGATATTATTGACACAGACAAAACTCTTGGGGCCATATCACATGAAAGAGCAAATTTTATGGACAAAAGAGTGAATTATATACTCCAGGCTCCGCTGATGAAACCCTAAACCCCCTCCTTAAATCATCATGTTGTACCCACCATTCAGCAGCAATATTACATTATTAGTTTCACTTTGCCCTCTTCTTCTTCTTCTTCTTCTGTTCTTTTTCTTCTTCTTTTTTATCTGTATGTAAGGAATTTGCAGTATGTTTTATGGACTAATAATTGTTGTTACCAAATGCCTCTTTGAGTAGCCATATGGACTAATTTTAGCTATTTCATATTTGGCTTAGTTAGGGGGCAGAAACTAAACTTTTTTGATGCAAAGATTCAATCTTTGGATCTTTTTGAAGGGGCTCTTTGTTCTTCTTCATCAATTGTCCTATAAGCATCTTTTGAACACTCTGTTTAATCCCCTCTTCAAATCTTTTGTGTATGTATTCATTTTGTTTTAATGAAATCCAAAAGGGTATATGGATTGATTGTTTTTGCCTCAAGAATTCCCGAATGAGTTACTGAAAAAGTCATTCGGTTCAGACAGGGGCATATAGTAATAGGGAAGCAAATCTTTGAGCTGAAAAGTATCAAAGTTTGGTTCTTTAATGAATTATTAGTTTGAGGGGTTTGAACTATTTCATTCCTCTCTTCTGTTCCTTTTTCTATAGGTTCTTTCAAACATTCAATATTTCTGGAGTAATTTATTATTGACCAAGTCCTAAATTTTAAAGTTCATTTCCTTGATAAACATTTGTTTTACAACTTTTTTTGTTTTGCTACATAATGAGGCAGATGATGATTTATAATTATTTGGACTGATCTATCTGTGATGATCCAAAATTCGAGCTTTTTAAAACTGATGCCTCCATTTTTTTTTTGTTTAAGCATAATTTAGGTTCTTGTTTGTTCTGTATTTTATCCCTCTTAATAATTTTGCTTTGCTCGATGTAAAGCTAATTTGCAAATTAGTTGGTTTTGGTAGAATCTGTCCTGATAAAGTGGAGAAGAATATTTATTACCTCTACCACTTGACTGCAATTTGCAAATAATCACAAGTCACTATTTAAATAAATACTCCATCATTTATATTTTATGGTTGAATCAGTCCCTTCCTCTACTGACTTTGATAATAACATATGTAAAATAAAATATCAATAAACATCTTGATTTCTTAGTTTATCCTTAATAGCATAGTCCAGATTGGAATGTAATTCATCTTTAATAACAACAATCCTAATCCATTCAAGTATTCAAAATTATCTCACTGTAACACATGCATCATTTCTTATTTAGATGGTGCACCTCTTGATAGCAGTTTATCTTTTATAGTGTATTTCATTCATGTCATAGTATTGTTTTTCTTTAGATCTGAGTCAAAACTCCAATTTCTTCAGAATAAACAACCTTGTTATAATCTCTTGGAATTTGGGAATATGTATATACAACATATGTCTAAAGATCCTTGTCTATATACTAGAATCTAATGGAACATAAAAGGTTGGACGAAGCTGATAAATATTCTGGAACTTTGCTTTAAAGAGCATCATAGTAACCTCCAACTGTTATCTGTGCTCTTGTTACTGGAACTCCTCTCACTGCTGCAATTGCTTCATTCAATTTGGTTGCATGGTGAACTACTCGCTTCATCCTCTGTAATCCCACATAAAATTGATATTAAAAAAGAAATTCTTAGATAAGATCCACCAAATATTAGTTTTAGGAAAAATAATCAAGAATAAGGGAGTTACATGGATTATCTCATTTAAAAGTTAACGCTGCTAAAAAGAAAAAGGACATCTCGATATATTAAGTTCCCGCTATGCACAGGATATGAGGAAAGGTCGGTTCTGATCACATAACAATAACTTTATCAGTTAAGTCAAGCTCCTTCAATACTGCTGAAGAATGGTCATCTCTTTAGCAGTGAAATTTCAATTCACAACATAAAAGTCCTAGTTTCAAGTTCCAACAGGCAATCTTAGCTAAAGATCTTTATTTTCTCTTCGTGTTACGTTAAAATATGTGATCATCTCATAATTTTTTTTTTAATTCTTAGAGACACGTCTTTTATTAATTAATTATGTCTTAAGTCTTAACAAAGAATATGATTTTCTTTTTGAAAATAAGTGAAGACCAAACCTTGTCATCAGAAAAGATTTGAAACCGAAGCTTGTGCTGATTTTGCTTATTGTTTTGGTGATTGCCCATAAAGATGACGCAAATAGTAGCAGCAGCAGCAACCCCAAAAGAGAAAATAGCACCAATTCCATTCAAACTCTTGTTCAACAGGTTTATTCCACCACTATTCTCTGCTTCCATCCCAATTTTGTTGATCACCATCTCTTTATCAACCTCCAACAGTACTTCTGCTTGTTCCTCAAACTGAAAAGGGTCTGCATCAACTTGCGAGAAAAGGGTCTTGTTATTGGAGTCCAATCTCATGTTTTCAATTTCATTTTCCTTCATTTTCTGGAACAAGACTTGATCTTGATCTTGGTCAGCTTCCATCATACTGTTGTCACAAATGTTTTTGGATGGTAATATGTTGTTGATGACTTCCTCATAATCATTAGTGGTTTCTTGAAAACATGGCTCCAGCTGAATTGGAAAAGGTACTATTTGAGGATGCTCTGTTGAGTCGACAAATTGGGAAGATTTTGGACAAGGGCAAACGAAATAATTCATGTTGAAATCTTTGTTTGAGAAGATCATCTTGCCTCCATCATCATGGGGAAGAAGCTCCCAATCTTCAAGATCCATTTTTTCTATGTAAAATGAAGAGAAGAATGGGTCAATATAAGCTCTGAGATTCTGATTCTTTGGTTGTTGAATTATTGAGGGTCGCTTTAATATATGCAAAACACACCCCATTTGGGACATGTCTTCTTGCTCTTTGGGGAGTGAAGGTTCAACTTTGCCTTCATGAGATCGTGACGGATATTTTTTTTACTTGTCTAATATTTCAACTTACCGGACCCATTGATTCAAATTCATATTAATTACGTAGGATCTAATTAAGGACAAAATAATTTCTAGTAAGATTTTTTCCATTCTATAGATTCCAACTCAGGATATTTGATTTTAAAAAAAATTCATTTATCTCATCATTTAGCTTATCACCCCATTGGGGTGACAAATATCGGGATGGTCCAGAGGACCCACTTAGAAAGAATCCTCTTTTGTTGGACTACTGGATATTTCTTTTGATTATCAATTGGACTTTTATATATTGATTTCATTACTGTAATAGTTTAATGTCACTTTGGATAAATGAAAACCATGGTATTCGCCAACTTTTTATCCATTCGTAGTTCTATAGTAAACAGTCCTAGCTCATCTAATGGAACTTTTTTGTATTTTCTGTTCCAAATAGCAAACTAAAACGGATTTTTTTTAGGATTTAACCTTTTTTTTTTTTTTTTTTTTTTAATAAAGAAATGAGGTAGAAGTACGTAGAAAAACGAAAAGAAAGAAAAAGTATAGGTTGCTTGTGGGAGTTCCCTTTGAATGAGCATTGATCGTGACATCTTCCCTTTGATATTGAAAAATCCACAATTAGGTTTCTTGAATGGAAGTTTATCTGCTAGCAACTAAAGTATAATCTAATTAAAGCCTGTAAAAGTTGATATATTTAGGACCCAACTAAACAAGATCTTGTCTAAATTCCATAATATAACAATAGCATATGCACAACTTTGAACTAGTAGTATCGGTTATTGTTACAATTTGTCATGTAAGAGAGTCAAAAGTTTGGTGTTGCTCCCAAACGCACACACAAGTATACGTGGTCGTACAAGTAATAAAGTGTAAATCGAATGTTGAACTCATAGAGACTTTTATCAATCACAAATAAATTCACCAAGATTGTTATTCAGTCGAGCCAATTCGAGTTAAAGAATTTATTTATACTAAACTATAATTCTAAGTTGTAACTAAATTATCAAGCAGCAAAACGGTTGTTGTGCATTCGGTAGAGTCAATATTACAGGGTTGTGATTGATTCACCGATCATGTTGTGTTCTAGTTAACTCTCCCTTTCATATAATTCACTTATAATTGCTAACTAATCGAATAATTGCTCTCATAGCCTTCTCCCGAAGTACTACTTGCCTATTCAAAATAGATTAACGCCTATATTCCTATGAAATCAATCTATTAAGAACCCATTAAGATTACGATATTTAATTAACCACGGTGACTAGGTATATTCCTATCCTAACCACAAATGCGCCCCCTCAAGGTTAAGATCGTGCTATCTTCAATTCTTCTCTAATCTAAACATGGCTTTCCCAAGCATAGCATAGATAATCAATAGAACCTAACCGCTGGCCAGACAATTAAGCAATTAATCACCAGAATTGAAGAAACAATCATATATTGGTGAATTGTAATCAAGGTTAAGTCAACGTTAAACAACAATATTCATAGCTAAATCACAACCCTATAACTATGGGTTTTAGCCACTCATGATAGTATCAAACAAATTCATAAGTGTTGGATAATTGAAAATACTAAGAAAAGATGAAAAAATCTGAGATATCCTTGCTCCCGAATGTTCCTCGTGTGTATCCAGGTCTAAAGTTTGTCCAAAGTCCAAAAAATAATATTTTTCCGTGTAGTTATACCAAGTAGGATCAGACCTAGACGAAATCTCCCTTTCCTAGCCGAAATAGGAAAACTTGCAAACTTAATGCTTTCCATGCATAACGCTGTGCGTCGCCCAGTGCGTCGCACTAATGCTTTTTCCTGTTAGACCACAAAAAACCCAATCGTTGAACTTTGGAGATTTCTGAAAAAACTTCGCACTAATGTGTCGCACAGTGCCTTGCACTAGTGCATTTCTTTAGTAGCTGCTTCTTCCTTAAATTTTGACGTCCAGAATTGATCTTCGACCCCCGAACACGATCTCAGCTTAATCCCTTGGGCTTTTACCCATATTTCAAAGTACACATAGCTCGAATTAGTTCCACGACATCTACATAACCCAGAACCGCTCCTACAAGGCATAAAACACACAATAAGTGCAAAACACTAGCGATTAAAACTCAAACTTAATAAAAGTGCAGTAAATTAGAGGGCGATAAGCGACTAAAATACACAATTATAGCCTACTATCAACACCCCACATTTAAACCATTGCTCATCCTCGAGCAATCAAACTAC
Organism: Nicotiana knightiana; assembly: GCA_005239525.1. NCBI lineage: Eukaryota > Viridiplantae > Streptophyta > Magnoliopsida > Solanales > Solanaceae > Nicotiana > Nicotiana knightiana. The sequence continues at coordinate 222,540 of ML428390.1, forward strand.
ACTTTATATAGACACAACCTTTTAAAACAATCCTCCTAACTCATTACACCAAGAATATTTAAAATAGACTAAGCACAATAGTGTAACATCATCACCTCAAGATTTGACTCACAAGCACCACACATTTTTCACAATCCGCTCACTTACTCTAACGTAGAGGTCAAGCATTACCTTTCCTTTATGAATCAAGTGCCCTCACACAATAGATGCACCATAGGCTTGCCCGTAATGTATTGCTCTACTAATCGAGCTCATTCAGTCTAAGATCAAGTAGGACTTTAATTAGTTGTAATGTAGGTTGCGGGTCGGGTAAGATACATTTAGATATAAGAGTGAGTACACCTCCCTAAGAACTTTAATACATACACTTTAACATTAAAAACCCCACACTTATTTCAAACCATAACTCCACCTTCAAATAATGTATATTAACTCCATACTTCTTTAAGCATAATTACATCAAGAGTCACTACTATCGAGAAATATTTTTCACAATAATACAACTATTTTTTTTCTTTCTATTTCAATTCAAGTGGCTCTTACTTTTTCAAAATAGTGCACATTTCTCCTTATTTCATTAGTTCCACTCAAAAGCCAAACCAATCACCCCACACTTTTTTACAAAGTTCATTACAATTCAAGTGCTCATAAGAGGTGAAATGGTTCAAATAGATGGTTAAATCAAACAAATGGGTAATGCTTGTAATGTGGTTGCCAAGGAAATAAGATTACAGGTCAAAGGGTTAACTATGATACATAACAATTAGGCGAGTAAAATATGTATATCTGGGTCAACAAAAAAAATGCCTATATCACTTCTAAGACTGAACAAAACTACTATTTCGATTTGCAAACATATGGGGCATGTTATAGACATCAAATGCAATGCATAGAATAACCCACAAAGCTCACAGACACATGGTACATAACTCACTCAGGATTGGACTCATCAAGACACTCTAGTCAAAGTAGTTAAGCAAAGTTAAGATCATACAATTTAATGTACTTATACAAAGAGTCAAAAGCTGAGTCTAAGCGTCACAACCAAAGTACTCACTATTCTCAAAGCATAACAAAGTCAAGAGATATTGCTTCAATTCCATTCACAACACACTGGCTCCCACTCCTAGAAAAATACAACTAACTACACCCGGTTCAAATAAAACCCTTGAAAAATAATCGTGACACAAAGAAAAATCAAGGGAGAATTATTACACTACATACAAAGAAATTTTTTTATTGGAATTTAATCCCTCAAGAAAGCTGTCCACAAAATCCATCGCCGGAAAAAGTTCAAATTTTCTGATTGTTTTTTCTTTGAATCACTACACCAAGAAGGAATACTACAATTAAGCTAGGATAGCATGAAAAATCTCCTTACCTCACCCTTAAAATTGTGAAATATCCTCAATGCATACTATAAATAACAAGAGTGTAAAAGAGACTCCCTGGTAGGCCAAAGGCCGAAGAATTAGCAGCTCACGGGTACTCAGACTTCTCACAGGTATGGTCCTTTGTATGGTCACCCCACACTTAGTTCTCACCATCTAGATCGCTTTTTTCACCTTTCCAATGGATTTTCTTCCTATGCTTATAATCCTAAAACATCAAAACAACCACTACAAAAATTATATAATAAAAATAAAAATAAAAGAAAGAAGTAAAGTTGGGTTGCCTCCTAACAAGCGTTTGATTTAACGTCGCGGCACAACACATTGCCTCGCTTACTCATCAGTGAGTACAACATTGGTCTTCTCACGATCAATTATTCCTCCCCAATAGTGCTTGACTCTTTGTCCATTCACTAAAATTTTTCTTTCACCATTTAAAGCACACAACTCAATTGCACCATAAGGAGTGATTCTCACCACCTCAAACAGGCATGGCCATCTCGATTTTAAATTTCTAGGAAACAACTTGAGCCTAGAATTAATCAATAATACCTGTTGGCCTGGCTCGAAGTGACATGGCTTGATACGCTTTCCATGCTATCCTTTTGTTTTCTCTTTGTAAAGCTTAGCATTTTCATAAGTGTGCAGCCTGAACTCATCTAACTGATTCAATTGTAGGATTCTCTTCTCACAGTGGCCTCAAGGTACATATTTAACTTTTTAATGGCTAGTACGCTTTGTGTTCAAGTTCAACAAGCAAGTGACATGCCTTCCCAAAAACGAGCTTATACAGCAATGCCCCAATTGGCGTTTTGTATGCAGTTCTATACGCCCACAAGGCATCATCTAACTTTGCAGCCCAATCCTTCCTATTCACACTCACCGTCTTCTATAAGATTTGCTTTATTTCTGTGTTAGACACCTCGACTTGTCCACTTCTTTGAGGATGATATGTTGTAGCAACTCTATGGCGGACTTCATATTTAGCTAGAAGGTTATTCAACAACCGATTGCAAAACTATGTCCCCTCATCACTAATCAAGGCACGTGGAGTCCCAAACCTCGAGAATATATTTTTTTTCACAAACACAACTACCACCATGGCATCATTTGTTGGCAATGCGATTGCCTCTACCCATTTTGACACACAGTTAACTGCTAGCAAGATGTATTTGTTTCCTCTGGACAAAGGGAATGGTCCCATAAAATTATCCCTCACATATAAAAAATCTGGACCTCCAGGATGTTATTCAAAGTCATCTCATGCCTCTTTGTGATTGTTCCTGTTCTTTGACAGTGGTCACACTTCTTAACAAATGCACGACATCCTTAAATATTGTTGGCCAAAAGAAACTGGACTGTAATACCTTTGCAGTTGTTCTATCACCTCCATGATAGCCCTAATAAGGTGATGCATGAAAATCATACAACACTAATTCCACCTCCTTTTGGGAATGTATCTCCTCATTAACTTATCAGCACACTGCTTGTACAAGTATGACTCATCCCAGTAGTAGAAGTTCATATCCTATGAAAACCTCTTTCTAGATTCAGATTCAATTTTAGGAGGAAGTACCCCACTCACAAGATATTTCACATAGTCCGCGTACCATGAGGGAGGGTCTTGGGTGATAGAAAAAGTTGCTCATCAGGAAATGCCTCTTTAATTTCTCCACCCTCCTCCACGTGGTCGTGATGTTCCAGCCTTGATAAATGGTCAGCTACTTGGTTCTCTATGCCCTTTCGATACCGTATTTCTACATTAAATTTCTGCAATAACAAAACCCAACACATTAATCTAGCCTTAGATTCCTTTATTGTAAGTAGATACCTGATTGCTACATGATCGATATGGACTATGACTTTTGTTCCCACCAAGTATGCCCAAAATTTCTCAAGGGCCCACACAACGGCTAGCAACTCCTTTTCAGCGGTGGTGTAATTCAACTGTGCATCATCAAGAGTCTTACTCGCATAATAGATGGAATAAAACACCTTGTCTTTCCTCTAGCCTAGCACTGCCCCAATAGAATGGTCACTTGCATGACACATAAGTTCAAATGGTAAGGTCCAATCCGGTGCCACAATAATGAGGGAAACCACCAACATATTATTGAGTTATTCAAATGCCTTGAGGCAGGCGTCATCAAAGTTGAAAGTTACGTCCTTTTCAAGCAGCCTGCACAAAGGAGTAGCAATTTTTGAAAAATCCTTTATAAAGCGCCGATAGAACCCCGCGTGTCCCAAAAAACTCCGGACACCTTTCACAGAAATGGGTGGAGATAATTTTTCAACCGCCTCCACCTTCACCTTATCAAATTCAATGTCGCTTCTAGACACTCTATGACCCAACATGATGCCTTCATGCACCATAAAATGGCACTTTTCCTAATTCAACACTAGATTTGTTTATTCACAACAGGCTAATACCTTGCTCATATTCTTCAAACAGTCGTCATAAGAAGACCTAAATACTGAAAAATCATCCATAAAGACTTCCACAAATTTTTCTACCATATCGGTAAAATAGCCATCATGCATCTCTGGAAAGTAGCTACTGCATTACAAAAACCAAACGACATCACTTGAAGGCGAAAGTTCCATAAAGACAAGTAAAATTGGTACTCCTGATCCTCTGGGCATATGAAAATCTGGTTGTACCATGAATAACCATCAATAAAGCAATAATATTCATACCCCACCAATCTGTTCAACATTTGATCAATGAATGGAAGTGGGAAATGGTCCTTGGGGGTTGCTGTGTTGATCCATCTGTAATGAATGCAAACTCTCCACCCCGTTATGGTGCGAGTGGGAATTAGTTCATTTTTCTCATTCTCTGCCACATTCATCCCCCTTTTTTGGGCACACATTGTACTGGGCTTACCCAGTTGCTTTCAGAGATAAGAAAGATGATACCTGCATCAAGCCACTTGATTACTTTCTTCTTCATGACCTCTTTCATAATGGGATTTAATCTCTTTTGCTACTCAACACTGGGGCGTTGTCCATCTTCCAGAAAGATTTTATGCATGCAAAACAATGGACTGATTCCTTGATGTCAGCAATTCTCCACCCAATAGCCTTTTTATGTTCGCGAAGTACTCTGAGCAGTTTTTATTCTTGTACATTGGTCAGGCTGGATGAGATAATCACTAGCAATGCCTCAGAGTTCCCCAAATAAGCATAACGCAGATGCACTTGAAGGGTCTTAAGTTCTAGCTTTGGAGCTTCTTCAATAGATGACTTAGGAGGAGTCGGAGTGACAGGCCTTTCCAACTCCTCAAATCTCCCAAACCCATGGACATAACTACAAGACATGTCAAGTACTTGCTCAATTTCTCCCATCATTTCATCTTTAATGTCTTCTTTATCTCCCAATCAAAGCTCGTTCAAGAGGATCTATGGGGATCATATAAGGCACCAATGGCGTAGCATCACTTTCCACCATCGAAATCATGGATAGCTCTTCATAGTGGGATGGAAATCTGAGTGATTTATACACATTGAATACCTCCACTCGATCACCGACTCTCATCATCATCTTTCCTTCGCATACCTCAATAATAATTCGGCCTGTGGCTAAGAATGGACGCCCAAAAATAAACGGGACTTCCTAATCAGGCTCGTAGTCCAAGATTATGAAATCAACATGGAATATGAAAGAACCCAATTGAACTAACATATCTTCATTCACTCATTCAGGATGAGCAAGGGAGCGATCATCCAACTTTAAGTTACCGTTATTGGGCGTGGCTCACCCAACCCCAACTATCTGTACAAAAATAGCGGCATAAAATTGATGCTCGCTCCAAGATCACACAAAGATCGCCCGACTTCATGCTTATCGATCGAGATTTGGGTGGTGAAACTAACCGGATCCTTCAATTTCTGAGGTAGCTTGCTTTGGATTCTAGAGCTATATTTCTCAGTGAGTGCCATAATCTCGAATTCAGTCAACCTCCTTTTATTTTCCACTATGTCCTTGATGTGTTTTTCATATTTGGGAACTTTTTGTAGGATGTCTACCTGTGGATTATTAATTTGCACTTGCTTCAAAATATCAAGAAACTTTTTATACGAGGCACTATCCTTCACTTTCTGCAATCTTTGAGGGAACGAGGTGGTGGCCTCGCAGCTAATGGTGGGTGTTGCTTAGCCACCTCCTCTTCAACTGACTTCTCTGACTCCTTTGGTTTTTTTGATTCTGACTCTATAGTGGCTGTATTCTCATTAAAGATCATTTGTTTTCTATTTTTCAATTGCACTTCTTCTAACTGTCTCCTATTCCTCAATGACACAACATTAATAGATGCCTTGGGATTAGCCTCAGCGTCGCTGGGTGATGCGATACTAAATTGCATAGTCTAGCATGTGATATACCTTACATTTGAAGTGCTTTAATGATTAAAAAAATACACTTGTTAGGTGCTTAATGGAGTTTATTTCATGTGTAGGTGAATTGGAGATGGAAACGGAGCTAAAGGGATGCAAATACGTCGAAAATACGCAAAAGGAGACACCCGGGCGATAGCCGGGCGTTTGCCCCCTAAAGCCGGGCACCCCCTGGCGTTAGGGGGGCGTTTGCCCCATAAGTCCAGGCACCCCCAGGCGTTAGGGGGGCGTTAGGGCCCAAACGCCAGGCCTGCCCTGGCCTTAAGGGGGCGTTTGGCCCCAAACGCCCGGTGTCCCAATTTCGGCCAGATTCGAGTTTTGACGAGTTTAAGTGTTTCCCGGTTGAAATAAAAGTATCCTACATGGTTAGGGTTGTCCCAAAACATATAAATAGACCCCAAACAACACAACTTAAAGAGACGGAAGAAGATACTGAAGGATTCAACAAGACAACACCATAGAAGTGACAAACATCGATTTCTACGTCTAGTATTCTTTACTTTGTATTTCAATTATGCAATTCCTTTTAGTTTTGGTTCTCAATAGCATGAGTAGCTAATTTCTTTAGTCTAGGGTTTTGGTAGAACCCGTTGGGGATGAATTCATTGTGATATTAATATATTTTGGTTGATTAAACTCTTTTTGTTCAACTATGTTCTGATTGTAGTTGATTGAAAGAGCTCTCGATTAACTCTTCCTATTTATTATGTATCTACTTGAGAGAGAGTGCATATTTAGGTAGTTGTTGAACAACACCACTCCCGGAGTATAGACGAAGGTCATAACCGAGGGTTTAGAGGTTAGATTAGAGATAACGAAACCTGGGGTGCAATCTAAAGTGAATTGTATTGCGATCTAGCTAGCGCAACTTGAGAGAGTGCGTCTAGTAAATTATCATAATTACTTGAGAGAGATTTATTATAGTTAGAGCATTCATGATTGACAGAGATAGTCAATTAAATTATAAGAAATATCCAAGGAAGAATTCACCAACGAGGGAAACCATAACCATAGACCCTTTATTATCATTGTTACATTAACTTGTTAATTCATTGCTAGTTTATTATTATTGATTGTAGAATTAGTTAAACATCAATAAATTGATATTCAAAGTCTTGAGAAAAGTGATTAAGTAACAGTTTAGTATTTTATAGACTCAATTGATACGTTCAATTCTCTGTGGGATCGACTTTGGGCTTAATACCCCAGATTATATTTGCAGCGCCCGTTTAGTCTTTTTATAGGACATAGTTGAGCGTGATCACTGGGAAGAGCTCCAACCGGTCGAGTATTTTGGGCCCTAGTAAGTTTTCCCATTTGTCGCTCCAATTTTCTCATTGCTGCAACTTGGGCCTGCTGATCAGCCGTTAGTTTCTTCATTATGTCTGCTGTTTGGTCTTGCTGGTCAGCCATAAATTTCTTCATCATTTCCTCAAGGTGAGTCGTCGAGTTTGCATATTGTGCAACCTGAGGTGGTCTATATTGTTGTTGAGGTGATTGTTGCCTGTATTGATTCTGAGCACCTTGGTTTCCACCCCAAGAGAAGTTTAGGTGGTTCCTCCAGTTGGAATTGTAAGTGTTCCCATACTGGTTTGTCTGGACCCTATTTGCATTACTCATAAAACAGACAGACTCTAGATTAACTGGGCATAAGTCGCTCGTATGACCCTCTCTACATACTTCACAAAACAATTGAGCCTGTTGCACTGGCTGGGCTTGTTTCTTGTTAATAACCAAGGTCATCTGATTGACTTGGTTGGTCAATATGGAAATCTGCATATATTTCATCAAAGCTTTCCTCCGGTACTTGACCTCCAGCTGCATCATCTACCACAATCTTTGTCTCAGGATGTATCCCTTCTAAGAAAGTGTGAGCTAACACTTCGGTTGTCTGATTTTGATGAGGACAGTCTCTGTGCATCCCCTTGAAACTCTCTCAAGCTGAGTATAAAGACTCCCCCGCTTTCTGTTTGAAGGCAAATATTACACTTGTGATCTTTGTAGTTTTGCCTGAAGGGAAGAACCTTGCCAAGAATTTCCTTGCCAGATCATTCCATGATGTAATAGAATTAGCTGGCTCTGCCTTCAGCCATCGCCTTGCTTCGCCCAACAGAAAGAACGGGAAAAGTGTGAGCCTCACATAGTCTCGAGTGACTCCGTTGGTGATATAGGTATCACTAATCTCCAAGAAGTTCAGGATGTGCTGTTGTGGATCCTCGTGTGGAAGACCCATAAACTGCCCATTCGCATGTAGTAGCTGGATCATGCTCCGTTTAAGCTCAAATTGCCCAATGATTCTAGGCTTCACAATGCTGGAGGTGACATTAGAAATGCTGGGTATCGCCACCTCCTGAACAGCCATATGTTGCTCCTCTTCCATGTTCACAGGAAATTGAACAAGTGGCTGAATATTATTTGTATCCCTTGCTTCCCTCAACCTCCTATGAAATGTTTTCTCAGGTTCGGGGTCAAAGCCTTGAAGTCTGTCCTGGCTTCTGACCCTGCGCATTCAATCAAAGTTCCTGAGATTAGAGCAACAATCAAGTAACGTTAGACTTTACTAAATAAACAATGAAAGGTAAAACTAGAAAATACTCAATATTCAAGTCCCTGGCAATGGCGCCAAAAACTTGTTGCTCCCAAACGCACACGCAAGTATACATGGTCGTACAAGTAATAAACTGATAAGTCGAGTATCGAACCCACAAAGACTCATATCAACTACCCACTAAATTCATCAAGATTGTTATTCAGTCGAGCCAATTCGAGTTCAAGAGTTTAATTATACTAAACTATAATTCTAAGTAGTAACAAAATTTTCTAGCAGCAAAACAGTTGTTGTTTATTCAGTAGAGATCATATTCCAGGGTTGTGATCGATTCACCAATCCTATTGTGTTCTAGTTAACTCTCCCTTTTATACAATTCACCTATAGTTGCTAATTAATCGGACAATTGGTCTCATATCCTTATCTCGAAGTACTACTTGCCTATTCAAAATAGATTAACGCCAATATTCCTATGAAATCAATATATTAAGAACGCATTAAGATTACGATATTTAATTAAGCACGGTGACTAGGTATATTCCTATCCTAACCATAAATCCTCCCCCTCAGAGTTAAGATCACACTCTCTTCAATTCTTCTCTAATCTAAACATGGCTTTCCCAAGCATAGCATAGATAGTCAATAGAACGTAATTGGTAGCCAGTCAATTAAGCAATTAATCAGCAGAATTGAAGAAACAATCATATATTGGTGAATTGTAATCAATGTTAAGTCAATGTTAAACAACATATTTCATGACTAAATCACAACCCCAGAACTATGAGTTTTAGCCACTCATGATAGTATCAAAAAAATTCATAATTGTTGGATAATTGAAAATACTAAGAGAAGATGAAGAAATCTGATATATCCTTGCTCTCGAATGTTCCTCATGTGTGTCTAGGTCTAAAGTGTGTCCAAAGTACAGAAAATAATATTTTTTTCATGTATTTAAACCAAGTAGGGTCGGACCTAGACGAAATCTCCCTTTCCTAGCCGAAATAGGAAAACTTGCAAACTTAATGCTTTCCATGTGTCGCACTGTGCGTTGCCCAGTGCGTTGCACTAATGTTTTTCCTGTTAGACCACAAAAAACCCAATCGCTGAACTTTGGAGATTTATGACAAAACTTTGCACTAATGCGTCGCACAGTGCCTCGTACAACACCTCGCGCTAGTGCATTTCTTTAGCAGTTGCTTCTTCCTTGAATTTTGACGTCCAAAATTGATTCTCGACCCCCAAACACGATCCTAGCTTAATCCCTTGAACTTTTACTCAGATTTCAAAGTACACATAGCTCGAATTAGTTCACAACATCTACATAACTTAGAATCGCTCCTGCAAGGCATAAAACACACAGTAAGTATAAAACAACACTAGCGATTAAAGTTCAAACACAATAAAAGTGCAGTAAATTAGAGAGCGATAAGCGACTACGCAATTATAGCCTATCATCACTCGGATTGTGATAATTTTAAGATTTTTATTTTATTCTAAATGATTTGTTTTCCGTTATTTTCAAATTGTAGACGTGCACACTGTATTTAACAGAAGTTATTATTTACAACAATATGTAAGGAGAATCTTTTGTAAGGTGGTATCATGAGACCCCTTAGTGAAAGTGTCGCCGCCACTGCTTCATAGAGACACAATTATGCTTCTTCATTTTTTTTTCCAACATTAAATTTTTTTTAAAGCCAAAGCCCTCGAATCGCATATTTATATAAAGTTGCAAAAGTAAGTGAGAACTAAACTCGCAGGAAAAAAAATAAATATATCCTTGCACATATTTATCGGAAAGGAGAAAGAAAATATTAAATCAAAAGAAATAAATAGTATAGTTGACCAATATGAAGCACCCTTTAGAGGAGAGGCTTAAACTTAACTAGTGAGGTATTCTCATTCAATCAGTGTGCTGAAAGGTTCGAATTATATAGGAAAATCTCAAATTGATGCTTCTTGGGAAGAGAACATTATATTGGAAGATCCCTCACTGACGAGATTATCTCGATCATTTAATTCCACAAGAAAAATGGGAGTAAATTTTAATTTCTTACAACTCCCTAATTTTTTGTTCCAATAAAAATGGAAGTGCGAAAAGGAAGCAATGCACATTGAGTTCTATCGCTCTCAGAATGAAGTAGCTACAAATCCTTTTGTCATCATAGAACAAGCAAACGAACAGGTACAAAAAGAGAAAGATTTGTTACTGCTGTAAGATAAAACAATAATAACTTCTAAATTTAAAAAACCAGTAAGAAACTTCACTAGCGCGGGTTGTAGCGCGGTCACGCTAGTGTAATATACTACGGATAGTGAGAAACCTGACTAGCGCGAGCTGAGCGCGGGCACGCTAGTCCAGGCGTCCTTAGTTTTTTTTTCTATGAAAAATAATATAAGAATAAACCGAGCCTACTGAATACACAATGTGTCCTTAAAGCATATATTCCCCTCAAGTACCCGATGTGTTGGAATATATCCTCCCAGGATAGAACGATTTAACTCACCGGAGTGTTGGTACCAAAAACGCCGGTGATAAACGAACCACTCGAAGGTTGTAAAACGCACTGGAATATTTTGTGCAGAAGAAGAAGAAGAAGATCAGAAAATTTAGTAAGTAAAAATTCTGGGATTCAAGGTATATTTATAGCCAATTTATTACTGTTTCTGAAAAGGTTTTGCAACCTTTCAGAATAGCCATAGCTGTTGGAATAAGTGTGAATCCTTGCAAAACAACCATAGCTGTTTTGAACAGGTATGAATATTGCGGGAAATTTAAAAATGAATTTAAAATAATCCGGGAAAGAAAACGGGTTTGACCGGACCGGGTCATGGGTCGCGGGTCATTTCAGATTCGAAATTAATTAATTAAATTAATTAAATAATTTGAAAAGAATTTTGTCCAAAAAGATTAATCAATCAATCGTTGACCAAATCCAAATCCAAATCTAAATCCAACGAATCCGAAGCCGAAGCCGAGCCGAGCCGAGCCGAGCGACGACGACAACGGCGCGAGGCTTGCCTTCTTCTCAACTCTTTAAGAGCTAGAAGAAGAGCTTCTCTATATATACACATAGATTTTTTTTTTCCTTCTTCCAATGAGAGACAAAGTGCACTAATTCAAAATTTTATTTCCCTCCATTTCTTTTTTCACCATTTTCCATTCACTCTCTTTAAGCTACATCAATCGATCTTTGACCAAATCCAAATTCAAATCGAAATCTAAATCCAAATCCAAATCCAAATCCAAATCCAACGAATCCGAATCCGAATCCGAAGCCGAAGCCGAGCCGAGTGACGACTACGACGGCGCGAGGCTTTCCTTCTTCTCAACTCTTTAAGAGCTATAAGAAGAGCTTCTCTATATATACACATAGATTTTCTTTCCTTCTTCCAATGAGGGACAAAGTGCACTAATTCAAAATTTCACTTCCCTCCATTTCTTTTCCCACTATTTTCCATTCACTCTCTTTAAGCTGCACCAAACTTAAAATTAAGCTAAACTAAGCTTAAAATTAAGCTACACTAAGCTTAAAGACCAACAATCCCCCACATGAATGGGGAATGACTATAAAATAAAGTAATGCACGAATGTGTGTGTGTTTTACATGCAAGAATTAATTTCATCTGAATAAGTAGGTTTCCCTTTGAACTTTTCGTAGTGAACTTATATCGGATATGCTCGGCCAATTGGTAGATTTGATATATTTGAACCATCGAGCTTTGTTTTATACCTAGACAACATAAGTCACACAATCAATCCTTAACCATCTATTGTTCTCACGGTTGTGTTCGTTTTAGCCATGAACACCGCCTGGTTTCATGAGTGCTTAGAGAATGGGCCTTTACTTTCATTCCCCTTGAAGCGGCTTACACTTCACACTCACATAGGTGATTCCTAAACGTGTAATCCTAAAGACACACTATCTGGTCATATCCTGCCATACTTAGCAAATTATTAAAAAGCTTTAAGTTTTATTGACTCATCAAAAAGCCTTAATGCTTTACCTTTATTTCTGAACATTGACTTCATCACGAGAATGGGTTGAGTTATTTGACAATGTTGAACCGGTATTCATAACTTTGGTTGATCTCTTTGAACTTAGCTCTTGGGATCTCCAGTCTGCTAGATAGAGTTACCGCCATGATGACTTGTCCTAGGCCTTAACCTCATTCCCTTTGATGATCTTTCAACTACCTCTCTAGATAGGCCTTTTGTAAGTGGATCTGACACGTTATCTCTTTATTTTACGTAGTGAATTGTGATAAAACCACTAGAGAGTAGTTGTCTAATGGTATTATGTCTCCGTCGTATATGACGAGATTTTTCTCCCTGCCCTGCCTATTGCCGCTTGACTATCACAATGTATACAAATAGGTGCCAAAGGTATGAGCCAAAATGGAATATCTTCCAAGAAATTCTGGAGCCATTCAGCTTCTTCACCGACCTTATCTAAAGCTATGACTTCAGATTCCATTGTAGAACGGACGATGCACGTTTGTTTGGATGATTTTCAAGACACTGCTCCACCCCCAATTGTGAAAACATATCCACTCGTGGATTTAAATTCAGATGATCCGGTGATCTAATTTGCATCACTATATCCCTCGATCACGGAGGGATATTTGTTATAATGCAAAGCATAGTTTTGGGTATGTTTCAAATACCCTAAAACTCGTTTCATTACCATCCAATGTATGTGATTGGTATTACTTGTAAATCGACTCAGTTTGCTAATAGCACATGCTATATCTGGTCGCGTAGAATTCATTATCTACATCAAACTTCCCAATACTCTTGCATAGTCCAGTTGTGAGTCACTTTCACCTTCATTCTTTTGAAGTGCATAACTCACGTCAATTGGCCTCTTGGAAATTTTGAAATCCAAATACTTGAACTTTTCAAGTACCTTTTCAATGTAATGAGACTGTGATAATGCTAGACCTTGTGGAGTCTTGTGAATTCTGATTCCTAAGATCACATCAGCAACTCCTAAGTCTTTCATGTCGAATTTGCTAGCCAACATGCGCTTTGTAGCATTTATATCTGACATGCTTTTGCTCATTATCAACATGTCATCAACATACAAACAAACAATGACTTCATGACCCGGAGTGTTTTTAATGTAAACACATTTGTCGCACTCGTTGATTTTAAACCCATTTGCCAATATTGTTTGATAAAATTTGGCATGCCATTGTTTGGGTGCTTGTTTAAGTCCATAAAGAGACTTAACAAGTTTGCACACTTTCTTTTCTTTACCAGGAACCACAAAACCCTCAGGTTGTTCCATGTAAATATCTTCCTCCAATTTTTCATTCAAGAAAGCTGTTTTAACATCCATTTGATGGATTTCAAGACCATACACGGCCGCTAATGCCACTAACATCCTAATAGATGTTATCCTCATTACTGGCGAGTAAGTGTCAAAGTAATCAAGGCCTTCCTTTTGTCTATAACCTTTGACAAAAGGTCTTGCCTTATATTTGTCAATAGTGCCATCAACTTTCATTTTCCGTTTAAATATCCATTTCGAACCTAAAGGCTTATTTCCAGGAGGAAGATCAACCAATTCCCATGTATGGTTATCCAAAATTGATTGAATCTCACTATTGACTGCCTCTTTCCAAAATGCTGAATCAGAAGACGACATAGCTGCTTTAAAAGTTTGAGGATCATTTTCAAGCAAGAATGTCACAAAATCTGGTCCAAAGGAAGTAGATGTTCTTTGACGTTTGCTACGCCTTGGATCTTCGACACTTGGAGTATTTTCCTTTGGGTCTTCCTGAGGTCGTTTTGGTCTTTCACTTAACGACTCGCATTCAGTTTTATATGGATAAATACTTTCAAAGAATTCAACATTATCTGATTCCATTACCGTATTAACATGAATCTCGGGATTATCTGATTTATGGACCAAAAATCGACATGCTTTACTGGTTGTAGCATATCTAATGAAAATACAATCTACTGTTTTTGGTCTGATTTTAACCCTTTTAGGTAAAGGAACTTGTACCTTTGCTAGACACGCCCACACTTTGAAATATTTCAAGTTGGGTTTTCTACCTTTCCATTTTTCATATGGAATAGATTGTGTTTTGATGTGAGGTACTCTATTGAGTATTCGGTTAGCTGTAAGGATAGCTTCCCCCCACAAACTCTGCGGTAATCCAAAACTTATTAATAAAGAATTCATAATTTCCTTTAATGTCCGATTTTTCCTTTCCGAAATTCCGTTGGATTGAGGTGTGTAAGGTACAGTAGTTTGATGGATAATTCCATATTCCAAACATATTTTTGCAAACGGAGATTCATATTCTCCACCTCTATCACTTCTAATCATTTTGATCTTTTTATTCAATTGATTCTCTACCTCATTCTTGTATTGCTTAAATACTTTAATTGCTTCATCCTTACTATTAAGCAAATAAATATAACAATATCGAGTGCAATTGACAATAAAAGTAATAAAATACTTTTTTCCACCTCTAGATGGTGTCGACTTCATATCACAAATGTCAGTATGAATTAAGTCTAAAGGATTTGAATTCCTTTCAACAGACTTATAAGGATGTTTTACAAACTTAGATTCAACACATATTTGACATTTCGATTTATTACACTCGAATTTAGGCAATACTTCTAAATTAATTAACTTCCGCAAGGTTTTATAATTGACATGTCCTAAACGACTATGCCATAAATCATTTGACTCCAACAAATAAGAAGAAGCTGAAATTTTATTCATAGTATCAACAACCATTACATTGTGTGTGAGAAGTCCCTCCGTGAGGTAGCCTTTTCCAACGTACATTTCTTTCTTGCTTACAACAACTTTATCAGAAACAAATACACATTTGAATCCATTCTTCACTAGTAAATAAGTAGAAACTAAATTCTTCCTAATAGTAGGAACATGAAGAACGTTGTTAAGCGTTAACACCTTGCCGAAAGTCATCTTTAGGAAAATCTTCCCATAATCTTCAATCTTGGCTGTTGAATTATTTCCCATGGAAATCTCTTCTTTGGGACCAGCAGTAGAGTAAGTAGCAAATGCTTCCTTGACAGCACAAACATATCGAGTGGCTCCGGAGTCAATCCACCACTCCTTCGGATTCCCAACTAAGTTGCATTCCGAAAACATTGCACAAAGATCATCAATGTCATCATTCTTCTCTACTATGTTGGCATGTCCCTTCTTCTTATCCTTTCTCGGGAAGCGACAATCAGGGGCTTTGTGACCAACTCTTCCACAATTGTGGCAGTTGCCCTTGAATTTCTTTTTGTTCTGCTCCTTAGTCTGTCCAGAAGATCTCTTCCTCTTCTTACTTTTTGGAGCAGTTTCTTCAACGATATTAGCTCCCATGATCGTTGAATTTTCACGAGACTTCTTCTCGGCTGTTTTGTTGTCTTCCTCAATCTTGAGACAAATCACAAGCTCTTCCAACTTCATTTTTTTGCGCTTGTGCTTGAGATAGTTCTTGAAATCTCTCCACGAATGAGGAAACTTTTCAATCATTGCATCCAGTTGAAATGCTTCATTCACGACCATATCTTCAGCAATAAGGTCATGAAAAATAAGTTGAAGTTCCTGAACTTGGGTTCCCACAGTTTTGTTGTCTATCATTTTATAGTCTAGAAACTTGGCAACCACGAACTTCTTCAAGCATGCATCTTCTGTCTTGTACTTCTTCTCAAGTGCATCCCATAATTCTTTCGAAGTATTTATCGCACTGTACACATTGTACAAGTCATCCTCTAAAGCACTTAAAATATAGCCTGTGCAAAGAATATCTGTCTACTTCCACGCCTCAATAGTCATGAACTTTTCATTGTCCGGTATGTCCGCAATAGGTACTGGAGGCTCTTCACTAGTGAATTTCTGCATACCAAGTGTGGTAAGCCAGAAGAACACCTTTTGCTGCCATCCTTTGAAGTTGGATCCAGAAAATTTTCCTGGTTTATCTGCCGGTGGAACAGTCTTTCGGCTCGACGAGGCTATCGTCGTTGCCACAACAGTAGCAGAAGAATTTCCGTTATCAATTGCCATTTCTCACTATCAACAACAAAAGAGTTCAATCAATGGTAAAACCAGAGTAGTAAACAATACTGTAATCAACAATAAACATTATGTATAATAAATAAAAATCGAAGTTTTTATACTGTTTCACAAAAAACGATGAAGTTTTTATGTTCTTCAAATTGTTTTCTGAATTTCAAAACTCTGATGAGGTTTTTATATCTTCAAATCAGAATAATAAAATTCAGGAGTAGAAAACCCACAGGTTTTAATCTCCACAAAAAGAATACAGAAAATAAAATATAATTTCCTTAAGACGGTTACTAATCCGTATTGCTGAATACACAATGTTCCTTAAGGAAATTATTCCGCTCAAGTACCCGAGGTGTTGGAACAAGTGTGAATCCTTTCAGAACAGCCATAGCTGTTTTGAACAAGTATGAATATTGCATGAAATTTAAAATAATCCGGGAAAGAAAACTGGTCGGATCGGACTAGGTCATGGGTCGCGGGTCATTTCGGATTCGAAATTAATTAAATTAATTAATTAAATAATTTGAAAAGAATTTTGTCCAAAAAGATTCATCAATCAATCAATCTTTGACCAAATCCCAATCCTAATCCTAATCCGAATCCGAATCCGAATCCGAAGCCGAAACCGAATCCGAGCCGAGCGAGCGACGACGACGACGGCACGAGGCTTGCCTTCTTCTCAACTCTTTAAGAGCTAGAAGAAGAGATTCTCTATATATACACATAGATTTTCTTTCCTTCTTCCAATGAGGGACAAAGTGCACTAATTCAAAATTTCACTTCCCTCCATTTCTTTTCCCACCATTTTCCATTCATCCTCTTTAAGCTACACCAAGCTTAAAATTAAGCTAAACTAAGTTTAAAATTATGCTACACTAAGCTTAAAGACCAACAAGATTGACGCATATTCTAACGTATGAAGTTAAGGGTAGGCAACTACTAAACGTGGAGCAGTGGAAAAATAAAAAATAAAAACACCATTTAAGGGATGTCAATTTGTGGTTGGACCACTTTGCTAGCTTTCTACCCACTTAATAATTTTCGGAGAGATGGTACGCAATTTATTGCAAAA
The DNA here is from genome assembly GCA_005239525.1 of Nicotiana knightiana. Lineage (NCBI taxonomy): Eukaryota > Viridiplantae > Streptophyta > Magnoliopsida > Solanales > Solanaceae > Nicotiana > Nicotiana knightiana. The sequence continues at coordinate 240,000 of ML428390.1, forward strand.
AGTCCAAACTACAAGCTTAATAATTCTATCATGCGTAGGGGTGGCAAACATGAGGGTTGTGTCGGGTTGATGAAGATTGAGGAACTGCTCGATTGAAGGTGAGAAGATGATGAACCAGAATGTTCTAGAAAGAAGGTTTCGTTAGAGAGCATATGAGCTGAAAAATTATTTCAGTAATCTGTGTTGTAAAAATGAATACAATGATATGTGTTTGATATATATACACTATGCCTAACAACTATACTAATCAATCTTACTATCTCCACTAAATTTCTAACAACCAATCCCATAATTAGTTATAACTAACTATCCAATTAACTACACTAACTCATGTGACTGTCATGTGCCATTCCTCTCTTCAATACTCCCCCTCAATCTAGGTGGTGCAAATAGATTGAGCACTCCTAGCTTGCTCATTAAGTACTCGTGTTGTGATCTTCCTAGTGCCTTTGTGAACAAATCCGCCTCTTGGTCCTTAGACATCACATACTTGATTTTGACAATCTCTTGTTGAATCCTCTCTCTGATGAAGTGTAGGTCTATCTCTATGTGCTTTGTACGCTCGTAAAATATGGGATTTGCAGCGATTTGAATTGATGCTTTACTGTCACAGTGTAGCTCCACCTACCGTTCAATTTCTGCACCCAGCTCCTTACAAAGTCCTGTCAATCATGAAATCTCTGCAACTCTTGCTGCCATGCTCCTATACTCTGCCTCTACTGAGCTCCTTGATAATGTGCATTGTTTCTTGGACTTCCATGACACTAATGAATTTCTTAATTTTATCACATATCCTGTTACTGATCTCCTGGAAACTGGACATGATGCCCAATCAGCATCACAAAAGGATGTCAACTTAGTGGACTGTTTAGAGCTCGTCAACAACCCCAAACCAGGATCTCCTATGATATACCTGACAATCCTTATAGCAGCTTCCATGTGGGATTTCTTTGGACAGTGCATGAATTGACTTAATACATGAACTGCATAGCATATATCTGGTCTAGTCATGGTGAGGTATAGTAGCTTTCCAACTAATGTCCGATATGGTCCTGAGTCTGCTAGTTTCTCATCTTCTTTCAAGTTCATATGTTGATCATACTCCACAATAGTGAATCTTTGGTTGCATTCCATTGGTGTGGTCACTGGTTTTGACCTTGCTAATCCAAGATAAATGATTAGCTCTATTGTAGTATTTCTTCCTTGGATCTTGCTATCTCAATCCCAAGGAAGAAATTCAATTCCCCCAAGTCCTTGATCTTGAAGTTACCCTGCAGCATGATCTTAGCCTCAGAAATCAGTCCTTGATCATTCCCAGTTATGAGAAGATCATCTACATATACTAATATAATTTCTAGTTTTGTCCCTTGAATCTTCGTGAACAAGGAATGATCAAAGTGACTTTGCACAAAGCCTGAATTGAGCAATGCCTCAGTTAGTTTTAGGTTCCATTGTCTTGAAGCCTGCTTTAATCCATACAAGGATTTATGCAGCCTACAAACTTTCTCCTCATGGCTGGGAAATCCCTGTGGTAGAAACATATAGACTTCTTCAGTGAAGTCTCCTTGTAGGAATGTATTATATACATTCGTCTGATGTATATTCCAGTTGTTGGCTGCAACCAAAGCTATGACTACTCTTACTGTCACCATCTTGACTACAGGAGAAATTGTTTCCCGATAGTCTAGATCTTCTATTTGATGGTATCCTTTAGCTACTAGTCTTGCCTTTTATTTTTCAACCTCCCCATTGGCCTTAGAATTTATCATGAACACCCATTTACATCTAAGAGGAGTCTTCCCTGCTGGCAAGTATACCAAAGTCCAGGTTCCATTATCCTTGAGTGCATTCAATTCTTGGTTCATAACAACAATCCATTTGGGGTCTGATGTAGCTTCCTCATAATTCACAGGCTCCCTTATGTTGGTGATTTTGGACAAATAAGATTGATACTTAGCTGATAATCCTTTATGAGTCAAATAGTTCTGCATTTAATACTTGCAAACCTGCTTGCCATCTAGTCTTGTTAAGGAACCATTGCAGATATAATATTACATCCACACAGGCTCCTTAGCAGTCCTGGCTGATTTCCTCAACTGGTGTTCTACAGGAGAAAATGTATCTTGTTCTGAAGAAGATGATTGTTGATGTTGTATGTCCTCAAATGACAAAGGATGTGGTGATGAAGGTTGTGCATATGCAGCATGGTTATCTGCATCAGGTGGTATTGCTGAGAGAGATGTGTTGTCATCTGGTAATCTTGCTTGTTCTGGGACATTTTCACCTTGAGATGGTTCTGCATCAGTAGTAATTGGAGAGTCCAGTACACCATTAGGAAATAGTTGCAATTTTCCTTCCTTAAGCAATTGGAATGGGAAGATACAAAGGATGATTTTCTTGACAACACTGATAAAGGCAACCTGATTATTACATAGACAGCTGTCTGCACACACTCTCCCTAAAATTTTAAAGGCAAAAAACCTTGCAACCTAATGGATCTAGCCACTTCCAGTATGTATCTTTGTTTCCTTTCCACTACCTTATTTTGCCGTGGGGTGTGAACACAGGAACTCTGGTGGAGCATTCCATAAGACTGAAATAAGCTATTGAATTCAGAATTAAAGAACTCAGATCCATTATCACTTCTTAATACTTTCACAGTCACATAAAATTGAATCTTTATTAAGGCTAAAAATTATCTCAAACATACAATCAAACCACTCTTAAGCCTCAGTAAGTAAATCCATGTCATTCTACTGCAATCATCTACTATAGTAAGGAAAAATCTATGTCCACTATGAGTTTGCACTCTATATGGACCCCATACATCTATATGAATCAACTGAAATGGTTTATTTGATCTACTTGTACTCTTAGGGAAAGGAAATCTGCCTTGTCTAGCCAAAGGACAGATTATGCATTCCTTTATTCCATCTCTACAAGCCTTAAACTTCATATTTGGAATCTGTTTCACTACTCTATCTGAGCATGTCCAATTCCATGCCATACTTTCAAGTCTTCATCTTGCACAGAATGATCTTGAAGATGTACATTTGCAGCCTTGGCTTTAAATTTCTGATGCTGCAAGTTGTACAAACCTTCCAGTTCCTTACTAATCCCCTCAACTTTCCCACTATGAAGGTCCTGCATTATCCAAAAAGTCAGGATAAAAGGAGATAAAACACCTTAAGTCCCTTGTAATTTTGGACACAAATAACAAATTATATTTAAAATTTGGAACATACAAAACATTCCTAACAACATTGTTCTCACCAATTCTACTCTCTCCAGTACATTCAACATCAAGCGAGGTCCCATCAGGTAAGTATATCTTTGGTGCATTGCCTAGAATTTCTATGTTTATCTTGTCAAACAACTCTCTAGTGTGAACCATATGATTGGTTTCACCAGATTCTACTATCCAATTATCATTTTTAACTATTTTACTTGTAACAAAAGTCTTTGTTGTACCTGCAAAGCCTGTATTTTCACATGTGTCTTTATTGATCAGCTTCAAGATTTGATCATATTGCTCCGGAGTGAACATGATTGGCATTCCTTGTGCTAGATTTGCAATAGGTGTATTCATTACTTGTTGTCCTTCTTGTGAAGTTGTATTGTTCATCTTCTTTATCATTAATTGATGTCCCTCTTGTGTAGTTGCATTAGCCATAGGTCTTTGAGGAAAACCTGTTGCTTTCTTCCTCATTTTAAAATCATCTGGGTATCCATGCAGTTTGAAGCAGGTATCCCTCGTATGCCCTTTATAATTGTAGTACTCACAAAATAGATTCCCTCTCCGAGGCTTATAGTTATTTCCTGAATTCACTCCTTTGTTGGTGAACAATGTTGTTCCATCTCCTATGTCTACAGTCTGAGAAAACTTTCCTAAAGCTGTTTGGATTTCTTCAGAAACTATCATGGAATAAGCCTTGTTAACTGCGACAACAGGGGTCATCATCAAAATCTGACTCCTAGGTTGGCTATATGTTTCATTCAGCCCCATTAGGAACTGCAGCATCCTTTGGTACTCAAAATAGTTCTTAGATTCTGGGCAGTCACACCTAGGGAAAGGTATCAAGGCATCATATTCTTCCCAGAGGTCTGTCAATTTGGAGAAATATGCAGATACTGAGGAAATTCCTTGCGACAAAGTAGAAATCTCCTTGTGCAGGTAGAAAATGCGAGATCTATCTACCTTATCATATTTATCCTTCAAATCTGTCCAAACTTTGCGAGCACTAGACTTATACATAATTCCGCTAAGTAATTCTTTGCTCACAACATTCTAATCCATGACAGAACTATCACATTACATTTCTCCCAAAGCTCATGCAAGGATCGATCAAATTTATCCTTAGTACATCGACCACCAACAAAGCGTAGCTTACTTTTACCAATTAGACCTATTTTCATAGATCTACTCCACAATGAGTAGTTTTCAGATCCAGTTAGTTGAATAGAGATCAAGGAACTACCTAAAGTGTCACAAGGCTGCAGATATGGAAGATGATAATGATCTATGCTTGTTCATGTGCTTGTTCCAGTAGAAGTTTCTTCTTCAATCGCCATAGCTAATAAATTCAATTGAATTAACCTTTTGATTCAACGAATTACAGATTCTCCAATTGCAAATCAAAAAACAAAAAAAATAGGTTAGCCGATCGAGGAAAGCTCGAACAATCAGCAACAAAATTACTCTGTAAAAACAGAAGATATCAACCACATCGAGCATGCATCTAGATCCCGAGATCTGATACCATGATGAATATCAAGGAACTGCTCGATTGAAGGTGAGAAGATGATGAACCAGAAGATTCTAGAAAGAAGGTTTCATTAGAGAGCATATGAGCTAAAAAATTATTTCAGTAATCTGTATTGTAAATATGACTACAATGACATGAGTTTGATATATATACACTATGCCTAACATCTATACTAATCAATCTTATTACCTCCAATAACTTTCTAACAATCAATCACATAATTAGTTATAACTAACTACACTAACTCACGCGACTATCATGTGCCATTCCTCTCTTCGGGTCGGTCGGGTTGAGTCGAATATGAACGGGGGG